>JBAMIG010000013.1:8900379-8918080 GCA_037177335.1 Kiunga ballochi | reverse complement strand
GTGTGTGTGTGTGTGTGTGTGTGTGTGTGTGTGTGTGTGTGTGTGTGTGTGTGTGTGTGTGTGTGTGTTTGTGTGTAGGGGTCTGTGTGTAGGGGTCTGTGTATGTATCTAAATGTAGCATGCAGTATATTGTAACTGAACTAAGAGTTGATCTTTCACCAAGGCTAAAGTTGTATTATTATTAATAGGTTTTAATTAAAGTGATTTTTATCCAAACCAAGATTGTTGTGTAAAATGTTGTCTTTGTTTGTCCTTAAATCCTCTATGTTGTCTACCTTGATAAAAAAAAATAGAAACAAAAAAAAAACAACAAACAATGATGATGATGGCAAGGATGACATATCTTGATCTCAGCTCTTGGTCTGTCCGCGTAAAGAGTACAAATCATTAATTCATAAGAAAATAGCATATCCCACATGAAACTTATTTGTTCAAGTTGCTTTTGTGGTGTCTTTTGAAGAACAGTGAGTATAGCCTCCAGTCCATGATTAAGCTCCACTTTCATGTTTTAATAATTCTTTTTTAATGGAAAATGTCCCAGTGATGGAGTGGTGACCTGTCCAGGTTGTATCCAGCCTCTGGCCTAATGTCAGCTGGCATTGGTTTCAACCCCCCTACAACCCCTTTCAAGGGATAAGCGATAGAAAATAAATGGATGGATGGAAAATGTCCTTATGAACTCAGAACATTTAAATATTTTTAAAATTCTGAATCTGTACTGCATAGTAAGACTGATGAGAAATCCTATAATTCATATAAAGTCATTCAAGTTTCTAATCAAATACAGCTCTATCCAAACAGATTGAAGGAAGCACTGATTCCACGTAAACAAAGTGATAAAAGCTAAGCGGGCACAATAAACTCATCTATGCATTTTAATGCTAAAATACTGCACCTTCATGTGATCTGTTAAATAAGACACAGAGTAAGAAAATAGTGGTAACTTCTGGACAGCTTAGGTCAGATTGTGACTTATTTAGGTGATTCTACTCTAACGTCCTAGATTTTTACATATTATTTATTCTATTTAATATCCTCAATATTCGCAAGTTTTATGGTTTCTCTGTTCTGTTTCAGTGGGTTGTATTTTGGGTTGTACAGTGATGGCATTACTGGGTTCTTCAATAAAAGCTTGATATGATGTTTAACAATCTCCAAAATATTTGTGGTGAATTTATGTGGAAATATATCAAATATATAAAACTTATGCTCTGAAACTAAACAAAAAATAACTGAACCAAACAAAAAGCAAAAACAAGTTTTTGTTTTGTCTTTCTGATCCATGTTTGTTGTCAGGCAAAGATGATAGAAGTGTGGTTTGTGTGGTTGCATCTCATTATACAACCACCAGATGGGAGCAAGTAAAGAGTTTAATTCAATCTGAAGGTTAACAAAGTTGCACAAAAAATAATAATAATCTAAAATTGTGATTAATTTCGAACCAAGTATTAATTAATTGCTGTCAATTTTAATTCAATGAATAGATGAGACTTTTAAAATCAAATAAAATAAAAGTCTACTTTGTAACAATTGTACAATGTTATTGTAAACTGGAAGGCATTTAAATTAATAAAACCAAACTTTTATTAAGAACATTAACAATAAATAAACAAGAAAATTGTACTATATAATAGTAAAGGTACAAAGATGAACATGTTTTAAACAAATTAAATAGAAAATCTCGGGATTTAAAGGGGGGAATCAGTGACGTCAGTAGACGCAACCATCTGAAAGCAGTGAGGGGGTCACAGCAGGTACGCGAACTATTCAACACAAGATAAATCACTGTAACAGAGACAGTCGAGATTACCCCGCTCAAATACATCCAGCGAGATTTTGTCAAACTCACTAGTTATAAAGAATACTAATATTTTCTTATCAATAAAATCTGTCAATTCGACGTCTACCCCACACTTGATGGACCATAACACCGGTTCCGGGACGTGTGCTGTGTTTGGATCCAGCAGAGCCGAATGAGCGCTTCCGCTTTGACTGTAGCCGAGCTGTCACAGCAGCAGGAGGATGAACAACCAGAAATGTAGCACTTTATTCCTGAAACTAAGAGGACGGAGGAGAATTATACGATGTATCTACATGGTGGGCTTCATGGTGAGTGAAGACATTTAAAAAGCTCGTTTGTAGTCTTTGGGTAAAGCGCGGACGGTCAGATAGCCCTGTCATGCTTTCATAACGCAGGTATTATATTAAGCACGTATTTGTTTATCAGCTTCAGATGACATTTATAGAATTGTTTTTTTATGTTTAAAATTTTAAATAATTGCATGATTTTCAAGTATGTAGTTTTGATTCAGCTTAGGAAAGTGTGCAATTGAAGTAACAATAAAGACCGAATTATTGATGAATGTACATATTAATACACCCAAATGATACATTTTAGTGTTTTTCAAATTAACATTGATTTTAAACCTAAATCCTACTTTCTAATATATGTTATATTTACCTACTAGAAGTATAAGTATTTCTTAAAACGGTGTCAGGTGAACAAAACATTTTTTATTTTAGAAATCTAAAAGTTACTGTCAAATGTTATTTTTTAAAGTATGCAACTGCACATATTTTTACAAGGTACGGAGTCAGTGTGAAGTTATAGCTAGAGTGGCACAAATTCTCTGTTGTATTTAAAAATCTGTTTTGAAGGCAGTTGTCCTATAGATAGTTTTTATGTGGGACAAAATAGTTTGAAATAACTGAGAAATAGAAAGATGTCACTGACAAAGGCAGTGTGTTGCCTCCTACCAGCACCGCTGTCACTGCTCACACTTACATAGCAGAAAGGTTCATTGGTATTTCTAGGACAATGTCAAACCAGTTCCTAAAGGTTCTGTAATTAATTACACCTACAATAAAGTTTAGGTCTTTGTACAGATTTTTAAAAGCAAAGGCTGATCCGAGGTCATTCTTCGGAGAACTTACTACAAAAATTCAGACACTGAATTAAAAGTGACAAAAAGAATTCAGAAAACACCCTTTTTTTGCACATGAAAAATGCAGAACCGGCTGATACAGTAATGTTCCTGAAAGTTAGGAAATTCCTGTAATGGATTGTGTTAGAACACTGTATGAGATGCTGTGCGTCTTCAATTAAGTCTCTGGCCAAAGCTGCTCTGATCTCAGCTATGCAGATAAACAGGATGAGACATGCTTTTTCTAGCTCTGAATGAATCCTTAAACTCTCTGTACCTCAAACTGGACACTTGCTGCATTATTTTTTGTTTGATTATCATGTTTCTTTGCATCAGTTACCATGGAGATAGTAACTCATAGTAACTGAAGCCATTGGAGCCTGAAGGTGCCATCTGACACACCACCATCTTCATATACAGGAAAATGTCTTTGTTGTTACGAGAAATAATAATGTGAAAATGAATTACAAACCGACTTGAAAGTGATAGAAGATTTTAGTATTAAACCTTTTTAAAATGGATTTTAGAAACAAATGCTGTTCAGATCTCTGGTGTGGTAATGTCCTCTGGATTCCTGCCTCTCATTCACTTCCATTGTTTTTCTTTAGGACTTGTTTGGGGTGAGCATGATCGTCCCTCTGCTGAGCCATCATGTGAAGGCTCTTGGAGCAAGTCCCACTGTGGCTGGCATTGTGGGTAAGTTCTGTCCATACTACGCAGTAATCTGTTTAGGCCCTGTAGAGGATGTCCTGCATAGTCAGGCTGCAGAGTGGCAAAGCTGATGTATCACTTTGAATAAGCAGGCAGCTGTAGAGCTAAATAATAATGTTTATTCAGTCTACGCACAAAGACAAAACGAGAACAACTGGTTTAGATTGCTTTTCAATTTATTAAAATAGGAAAAGTAATATGTCACATGCAGTAAAATAATCAGGCCATTGACTCAAACATGTACAGTAAATCCCTCTCAAATCTGCCTTTTTTTTATATTAGATAGCAATCCATGTTAGACTGGAATTGCTTCTTTTTTATTTTACTATTCTTTTTCCTATGCTTTGTCAGGTTAGATGTGATTCGATCTGAACTCTGCCTATTTCAGGTCTCTGCAGAGAGCTCCTGCTGAGTTTTAATACGAAGTAAAAGGGTATTATTCCATAAGCTGTGTACGGTTTCTGGGCCTCTGTGTACAAACTGCTTGGGACTCTCCTGAGATGCAAAAGATCATGTTACTGTTATGTTTTAGGAAAATGGTGCAAATTACATTGCAGAGGTTTGGATAACGGTTATTCTCCTGCTGTCACTCCTTAGTACAAGTGTCCATGTTGATCTTACGCTCCTTATTGTCTAGTATGACGTCCAGGTTTGTGTGTAAAGTTCAGTTCCTTGTTCATTGTTCCTAGTGTATTATATGTTTCAGCTGCAGAAACCTCACAGAGATGTGTAGATAGGAAAGCATTCTTAAAGCATGTGCGAGTCTTTAACATGCTCAACTTTTTGATTTATCTTAACAGATTGTTATATTATTATATAGTTATTAGTTATATAATTATGTAACTATGTATATAAAAATGTGTGTATCAACAGTTGGGATGAAATGTCTAAGCAGCTATAGAAAAGTTTCCCACATAATTGTGTATATTCACCATGAAGTTGAGAATTTGACAGATTTTTTGTTTCATTTGCTTTTTGAGCCAGTTTTACCATCCAAATCCCAGTAAAGTTTGGGCATTGTGTAAAAGGTGAATAAAAAAACTAACCCATATTCAATTGAGCACTACATAGACAAGACATTATCTTAAAAATCTGGGACAGGTGCATGTTACATCACTTCTTAACGACAGTCAATGAGCATCTGAGAGGTAAGGACATTAATATTTAAGCTTTATAAGTGGAATTCTTTACCATGTCTTGTCTGATGTACATGTTCAGTTACTCAGCAGTCAGGAATGTCTTTTTTGCACTTCATAATGCACCACATATTTTCAATGGGAGAGAGATCTCTGGACTGCAGATGGTCTAGTCTAGCACTCACATTTTTACTTGAAAGTTCTGCTGTTTTAACCTGTACAGGATCTGGCTTTGCAACAGGTAACGTCCATGAAAAAGACATCTCTTAGACATCATCCTGTGTGTAAAAATGCCCTGACAGATGTGCAGATTTCCCACACCATAGACACCAACACATCCCCATGCCAACACAGATGCTGGCTTTAGATCTTTTTGCTGTGTTTAAAGTCCAGATAGTCATTTTCCTCTTTGGCCTGAAGGACGCTATGTATACAGTCAATTTCCAAAAGCAATTTGAAACATGGAAGCATCAGACCACAGCACACTTTTTCTTTTTGGGTCAGTCTTTGTCAGACGAGCTTGGGCCCAAAGAACAGACAGCGTTCACATATAGCATTCACTTTGCATGGTAGAGTTATGTTTTAGATTAAGTAATATGTGTTAACCCATAATGCTTTTAAGTATTACCATAGTTCCTAGATGGATAGAAGATCCTTTCATTCATTCATCATATATACTGCCTTATCCAGTTCAGAGTAGCAGAGCAGCTGGAGCCCCATCAGTAGGTGAGGGACAGGGTACTTCCTGGACAGGTTGCTAGTCCTTTGCAGATATGGAAAATCATAGGCATTCAGTGTTTTTAGCCTTCCCCCATACTTGCATAGATATTCTCAAGATTCTCTGAATATATTAATGATATTATGAACTGTGAATAATGAAGTCACTGAATGTCAACTGTTGGACTATTTGCTCATGCAGGTGTTCACAAAGTGGTGGATCTCACCCCATTTGTGAACAACTGAGCCTTTCTGGATGCTCTTTATTTCCAGTCATGACACTAACTTGTTTCTAATTAATCTGTTCTCCTGTGAAATGTTTTGAGCATTTTTATTTGTATTTTTAATCACATTTATCTTGTCTTTCTAGTGTGTGATTTTTTTTTTTAACTGAATAAGGGTTCAAAATGAATGTGGGGATTTTTTATTAATGAGGTTTTGTTGAAACTTCAGTATTTGCTTTATTTTTCAGCCATAGTTTATAGATTATTTTGTTAAATTGTCAGATGTTTTGTAAAAAAAAAAAAAAAGTCTTGTGACACACACGTGTGTTTGTGCAGAGGCTTCCAGTATGTCTGCATGATGGTATGCTGCAGTGTTTGTGACTTTTCTGGAAGTTTCTCTAATCTCAGCATCTCCGAAGCTTGACCAGAATGACCATCCTGTCCAGTTACTGTGTTTAGCAGGCAGGCCGGCTTGATGAAGAGACTTGGTGGCTTCATACTTCTTCCATTTAAGAATGATGAAGGTTTACATGCTCTTGGAAACATTAAACATAGTACTTTATGGCAGCGTTCCCTGCATGTGTACCTTCATAAGGTGTCTGAAACAGTTCCTTCAGTTCCTAAAAGTTTAGCTTGGTTTACTTTGATGTACTGTACCTTCCTTAAGGTGGACATCAGTCTACATCCAGAAACATCTTAAAAAAAAAAAAGTTCAGGACAACTGCAAGTAACCCCAAATGTTATTGTGAATACAGAGGGCCTGAATACTTTTGCAATGTGATATTTTAGGGATTTCTTTGTTTTTTTGTGTGTGTCAAACAATATTGGGAAAGAAAAAATAATTCATTATGTGATTTGGGGTTTTGACTGTAGCTTGATGCAGAAAATGGAAATTGAAATGGCTTTCCTCAAACTTAACAGAAACTGTGAAATTAATGTACCCCTAGCCCTCACACCACCTTTGAAAAATACCATTTTTTTTCCTGCTCTTGAGCTAAAATTATTTTACGTTGGTACATTGAATGATTAGTATCCTATTAGTTGGCTTATTGAGCCAAGTATGTAATGAATTAAAGCGTTTAATATCTTTGTTGCAGGTTCCACATATGGGATCTTGCAGCTTTTCTCAAGCACAGTAGTGGTAAGTATTAACTTTGTTTCTTTCTTACCCCCTATCCAGTGTTTCCTGCTCAGTAACACATGCTCACACTTAGTGGCCAAAATGGGCACATTCCTTGTCATCACTGGTATTTCATGAAAAACAATAAACACTGGTTGATTTTGCACTCACAATGCATTCAGTGTGCACACTTACACACACACACACACACACACAGTCAGCCAAAAAAGCATTTATTTTACACAGAAATCAATTCCTACCTTTTGTTGCCATCCCAGACCAAACCAGGAGAGATTTTACTTTTCCCGTCAACAAACATCTAAGCGGTGTGATGAACAGCCAAACACTACCTGACTATAATTGTGGCATTTGAATTTGGATTCTCAACTCATATTTTTCTGCAGCCTAGAGCGCCTAAAATTGGTTTAACTCTCTGGGGTCATGTGACAAATTAAACACATAAGGGGCCATCTGTTGCTTCCTTTATGCAAACCAGCTGAATCCTGGTAAATGCGGGGATATGCGAACAGCTGGGTCACTATGGAAATCCTACATGTCTAAATCCAAAACATAGCAAACTCAATTGGTCCTAATTTCATTATTTCATCGGATGATTGTGTGTGTGTGTAGGAGAGAGAGAGAGAGAGAGAGCGAGAGAGAGGGCGAGAATCTAATAAAGCCAGATCTGCTTCGTACTGTTGAGAGATAATTCAAGGTTTTGAGATTTTTGCTTCTTTATTTAAGTCATGTGATCTTTCAGCCACATGTTTCCAGAGCAAAGTTATACTCATAATATTTAGTCATTACCAATTCTGTAAAAAAAAAACAAAAAAAAACAGGTTTCTACTTTTCTGTTTGTTGGATTTCATGATTTTTGTGTGATTGGCAGGGCAGCTGGAGCGATGTCGTGGGACGGCGATACTCTCTGTTGACCTGTCTATTACTGAGTGCTCTAGGCTACAGCCTCATGGGGATGTCCACCAGTATTGCTTTGTTTGTCCTTGCGCGGATACCAGTGGGTATGTTGTATGAAAACACATACAAAATAAATGTTTCTTTTGCTCACAGACATATCTCGGCAATGGAAACTCATCAGTGAAAGAGATTCTTCTTGTACAAACCAAACATCAAGTATAGAAGCAATCAATAGTTCAAACAGACTTTACCAATAAAACAGTGGGTAAATCTGTCCAAACTATTTACTTATAGTATATCTGAAACTGCAGATCTTGTTGAATAATGTGCCGTTTGTTTTGTTTTATATAATCAGCAGTGTTTACTCGACTTATTTCACATTTATAATGACTTCAGGACATACTCAAAGATTGTCCTTTTCTAGTTTCCATCATTTTCATTGTCATTCATTAAATAATCATTTATTTAATTGTTTGCTGATCTCATTAGCCTCTCAGGCTAAATTCTCCCAAATAAAACTAATTAGAGTTTCTTTTTATTTCGGAGCTGATCAAAAAGTTATACAACTTCATTGCTTAATAAGGTAGGATGTCCAAAATGTTAATACAAGCAGAATAAAATGATTTGCTAATAATTTTACATTTTATTTAATTGAAAATGCATCACAAGCATATTTTATCTATTGTTCCAGGCACAATCTTATTTAAAATGAGTGGAAACTTTCACTAAGACCAGCCAGAAATGCTCTCAGGATTTTGCTATTAATTTTAAGCAAATAGGTTCATGAAAAAAAAAATTTTTATCTAGAGTTTTCGCCATAACGTGTCTATTTATCTTGGAAATGGAAACAAAACCTTTTCGTGCTTTTTGAAGGATGTAAATCTGAGGTTAAATTAGGTTAATGTAACCCTATAGGTTAAAATCCACCTTTAGTTAGGCACTGGACATCTGAATTTGGTGATAAAGAAAGCACTAATTAAGCGAGGGCTTGCTTGCATCACAGTATGTGTAAACAGGCAAATATGCATGAATGTGTACAACGTCTCTGATGTTTAAAAAGCTGTGGCTGGTGTAGATTTCAGCAGCAGCACAAGAATCTACACTCTCCCCTTTTCTCTACACACCATACAGCTCAGATGGGCATTACATTCAAGTGCTGTCATCTGCAGAAATACTCTGATGCCACTGCAGCGGGATGTTATTTAGTGTTTGACAATAAGCTGAGTCCAGAGAATTGGCCAGTCAGTTTGTGAGATGGTGCAGAAGTTATCATCTCATCATGAGCAAGAACCAAACAAAAGAAACAGGAGTAAACAAAACACTGTCTACATCCCGGGAAAAAAAGTTTGGTTTTGGTTCAGCTTGCAAAAATCTTTAGAACGAAATGGCAGAGCAGACTCGAACACTAAAAGACACTAAACAAAGTGATCAATTAAGCTGGTTCTGTGCTGGGGATAACTCCAGAGCTGATGGTCCTGAAGAAACGAATGCACAAGCTGCTGAAAAGGTTTATTTTTTACATCCTTTAAACAACTGAATAAACAACGTGCATGTTCAGGGAGAGACTTGTTTATTTTCTAAGACAGAAGTGTAGCAGAGATTATTCATGGCTGTTTTCACCTTTCAGAAGAAATCATGTCTTTATTCTTCTGATTAATTGTCACATTTTTATGTAAGAAAAAATGCCTAAAGCACAAAGTATTCCTAACTTCATTTAATTCTTTCAATCAAATTTAATTCGGTCGTGTGATCCTTAAAAATGCTTGGTCAACGTTAAAATAGCAGGAGTTTAGATCATGCTCAGTATGTGATCTGTATTAAAGACTAGCATCCCCTAAAGCAGCGTGATTTAATGTGGACGCGTGGGTACTTAATCTCATTATCATTCACATGAAACATAGATGTTTTCTTTGAATAATTGATCAAAACTATTACCATTCACTGTACAATGAATCGGATTGTGCTTGGGACTGATCCTTTCCCAACCTTATATTCATAACAGAAGCTAAAAATGATGCTAACAGGCTCCGAAAGGTGTTTATCTTAGTCATTTTCCAGCCAATGTAAAAAAAGGTATACTTTGCTTATTCTTTGCAATAATATACAACAGTCATCATTTACAGCATTAGAAGCTTTTTATTACATTAAAAAGGTAGCCACGGGAAATTATAGGCATTCACATTAAACTTATGGTTTAGAATGACTCATATTTATAATTTTTTTTATATAAATGGTAGAAAAATAAGGCTTGTATTAGCGGTGTTGTACCTAATTTTGTCATATCATACCTTGCTGCTCTTTTTCTTAAAAGCAACACCAACTATAAGATAAAATGTTAGTTTATATTAAATGAATTTTGTGTTTCAGGGCTCTTCAAGCACTCCTTATCGATCTGCAGAGCTTTATTGTCTGACCTGGTGTCTGAATCAGAGCGCCCTCTGGTGATGGGACATTTTAACGCAGCTTCCAGTGTTGGATTCATTCTGGGTCCTGTGGTGGGTGGCTACCTCACTGAGCACGAAGGAGGCTTTTACACCTCCTCCTTTACTTGTGCAGCCATCTTCCTCATTAATGCTGGTCAGTCAAAGAGAAAAAAATATTTAAAAATAAACGTGGGAGATCAATTTCTGATATTTTGTGTTTACTTTCTCAGGGCTTGTTTGGATGCTGCCATGGAGTGAAACTCCAGCAGAACGTAGTGATACTAACTCCAGCAACAACACAAGTAAAGGTTGTCATGACAACCACTGTAACAAGTCTGTGCACAATGGTTCCCATGTAAATAGCCACCACCTGGTTTTAGCAGCAGAGACTGAAGCAGATTCTGGGAAGCATCATCTCAAGTGGAGAGAAGTGTCTCTACTTCAACCTGCATGGAGACAGCTGTCCTCAGTGGGCTCCAAAATCCACACGGTGGCCTCATCTGACATGTGGGACCTCTTCCTTGTGCGTCTTCTGATGGCCATCGCCATCATGCTGTACTACAGTAATTTCTCTTTGGCCATGGAGGAGCGCTTCTCACTCAAACCAAAGACAACAGGTTATCTGATCAGCTACAGCAGCACCTTAGGGGCCTTGGCTGGGTTTTTGGTGGGGCCCGTCACCCAGCTCTATAGGAGCAACATGCCGGCTCTACTGCTTCATTCCACTGTGCTCACCTGCTTACTTATTTTCCTCTATGCTGGTGCACCAAGTGTTTGGCAGGTGCTGCTCACATCCACCTTCTTTGCCATTTCTACAACTATTGGAAGGACTTGTATCACAGACTTGGAGTTGCAGAGAGGAGGGGTCCAGGCCAGTGGGACTCTGATTGGAGCAGGGCAGTCAGTCACAGCTGTAGGTCGAGTTTTGGCCCCACTCCTCTCTGGTCTGGCTCAGGAGTTCAGCCCTTGCGGTCCTCCCAGCTTAGGAGTTGTACTGGCTATGGCCGCTGTTTGTTTACTTCTCATCAGAATCCCCAAATGGGATGGAAGAGGGGTGACTAAAACAGCCAGACATTGAACTGAGTGGATTTAGACGTGTTAGAAATCAATGCAAAAGCAGAAATCAGAGAAGTGCTCTTATATGCAGCAGGCAGCTGTGGCAAACGGCAGACTCAAAGTATGAACAAAAGTCTGTTTGAACTTGTGTGTTTTTCTTTTTTGCATTGGTGATTCCTCTTCATGCATGTGATGACATGGTGAAAATGGTTCATCACTACCAGCACTGCAGGCCTTCTCTCAGGGACTGGAAAATAAGGTGCATCACTGATACGGGAATGAGGCTGCAAAGAAGATTGTGCTTATAAATATGCTGAAGTTTGACCAAAGAGAACTATAAAGTATGAACTTTGTCCTGGCACATGCTGTTTGAGACTGTAAAAATGCACAATTTTTAAAGCTATTCTGTAAGCACTACTTAATTTACTTCCCACAATTGTACTGATGTTAGTTAATGATACGCTGCAAGCTGAAATAACTGCTGATTCAACTAAATGCAAGATGAGGAGGATAAGATGAAGGTAATGGTGATAACTGCCTATTCTTTTGGTGTATTTATATTGGTTTTCATTTTATATCAGTGCCACATCTTATTCTAAAGCCCTTATGAGTCTGGTTTTTTACTCTCTTCACCCCAGACGTTAAAATGTATACACAAAGATCCATCTTATTAAGGTAAATGAATGTTTTCACAATGTGTTTTGGAGCATTTGCTTTATTTATTAACCCTAACACCACTTGGAAATTAAATCTATCATAAAGAAACAGTTGATCCACCATTCAGTAAGGGGGGTTTTGCCCAGTAAAGAAATTAGCTGTGCTTAAAAGTTACTTAGGTGTCTCATTCTTGTGGGCTTCAGAATGGGGTTACAACAGTACCATGTGCCCTAAACAGATTTTAGAGGTCATTCCTTGGTACATTAAAATGATCAATCTCTAGTTGGAACCATGTATCTAATATCTTGCAGAGACGCCATAGTAAATTGTTAAGTGGACAATGGGCTTTGTGCATTTTATCAAAAACACTATACAATAGTCATTTGGCTGTAAGTTGCTTTATCCTAAGCGACTTGCATATGATAAGCAGTCATTTTAACTATAGCTATTAACCTAACAGGTATGTGTTGTGGGTGGGAGGAAGCTGGAGAACATGCAAACTGCACACAGGCCACTGAACACCTACCCAGCCTAGGCTCAAACCAGCAACCTTCTTGCTGTGAGGCCTCAGCGATAACCACTGCACCACCATGCAAAACTATACAAGTGTATACCCTTGCAGTGAATCAGATTAAATGTTTCCTGATTTAATGCTTTTTCTAAACAAAAAAAAAAAAAAAAGTACAATTCTGTGTGGTTACTTGTGGGAAGATGTCTCTTATAAAACCATGACATTATACCCGCTCTGTTTAAACAATACCATTTGATTAGCTGACTGTCCTCAAAGCTAAAATGTCCTCCTGCTCCCTGAACATTTGTGTGGGTCAGGGGTACTCAATTTGGTCCTGCGATATAGCCACCCGTAGGTTTTCCATGTGTTCCTGCTTCAGGACAATGACTCATTCATTTGAGCCAGCTGAAACATACATGGAAAACCTGCTGGTTTGCTGCCTACGTTAAGATTAAGGACAAGTCTTTAAGGTATGAGGAAACATACTGTGAGTGGGTATCGAGTCACTGTGAAGAGCTTAATGTGCTGCGGGATCCATTTAATTTGAGTCAAGTGTGTTGGAGCAGAAATTCATGGAAAACCAGCAATTCAGTCTAAAGTGTCCTAACTTATTTCCAATGTGCACCAGACTTATTTAGCCGTTTTTTCTCAATGCAGGGTGATGAATTATGTGTTGAAGCAGGTTTTTAAACGGTGTGTGATAATAAATTTTACCTCCAGTCAGTGATGGTTTTTGACTCTGAGAATCTCACAAGACTTTTCAGATCTAAAGTGACTGAAACCTAACTTTCCTCTTAACATTTTCTTGGTTTGTGAAAAGATTTTTTAACTTGGTAGTTTTGCTAAAGGGCTGCTTTCCAATCCATTACCAAAGGTTTGAAAATTTCATAAAGCTTTTGGTTTTGTTACCCTACCTTTTTATCGAGGACAGAGAATAAGCCAAGAATTAATAGTTAATTTATGTCTTAGACTTAAAATGTGTTATTTATGCTGCACAGCAACAATTATGCTAAATGGTCTTTAAAAAAATGGCTTTATTCTGCTAACAGTTCACACGTTAAAAAAAGTTGCACTGGCCTCAATAAATAGTTTAATAGACAAGTTTAAATACAGCCCAGACATCCTAAGCAAGGAAACAAAAAAAGTCAAATACAAATAAAAACAAATGGCTAAAATTACTAGATTTAAAAACAGGAAGAATGACCCATCTCTAACATCTCACATACATTCACTACAGTGTTGTTGTCTTTTATGAGCGGCAGCTCATGTCACAGAAATTAACAGACTTATGTTAATTTTTCTGGCCTTAAAGTCGAGTAACGTGCTTTCAGCTACTTGGCAACCAGAGAGTTTGCGATTGTCAAACTGCTGGTAAAAACCAGTGACTTCCTTCACTTCCGTTTCCACTGCGGTCTCTTGAGTAAAGGGTTTTGAGGAGTGTTGTCTCTGGGTTCAGCTACCCAGGCCGGAGGTGGAGTCAAAGATTGGGGCGGCTGCGGTTCCTCGGGATGCTGATTTCTAGAATCAGCATCCGAGTCGTCGTTACCTGAAAGGCTAAAAGGACGACGAGTAGCCGGTCCGCGGGAATCCTTGTGGGAGGTTTTTCGGGTCATACCACGGCCCACGCTGCCACTAACTTCCTCTTTGGCTTCATTAAGAACATCAACAGAGGGTACTTCTTTTAGGGTGTCCAGCCCACGCAGAGGGATCCTGGCTCCAGAGGAAGAGCGCTTGGGGCGACTGAATCGAGAGCGTTGAGAGGGGTAGGCGACCTCTGACATGGTGTCCTGGTCATCTGGGGAAGGAGGATAAAATAGGAACAAATTAAAAAGTGATAACAGAAGCAGACTTGTGCTCCAACACGCCAAGGTTATTCCCAAGCTTTCAGTTCATGTGAAAAAAAAGTGATATGGAAATGGATTTTCAGCAGCTTACCCACGTAGCTCAGCCTTGCAGAGGGAAAGTTTGAGTCCAAGTGTCTTCCAGGAGGAAGTGAGAAATACTTTTGGGACTTGGGCACCATCTGAGAATGATAATATTTAACATGCATTGCAGGGTTTCTATATGTATTACTTACTCACAGCAGCCTACTTCCAAACCAGCATAAACAGTGTTGCTGTAAATATTACCCACATGTCTGCATTTGATCCTAAGTGTTTTAATTTAACACTCGCTTCATAAGCTGATAAATGTCACTATATTTGTGTGACTTAGCACCTCTATTGCAATGGCTGTTAATTCTTAAGAGTACCTGGTAAAAAATGAGTGAAAAGATTCTTGTAAAGATCCTGCTCTAGAAAAGAGCGAGTGCAGGGTACATGGACAGGCTAGAAGTATTTCTTAGATAAAAAATATATATATATATACATATATATATATATATATATATATGTGTGTGTGTGTGTGTGACAAACTTGCCGGTTTATATTAAAAGCAGCATATTTTCAGCATGAGAACCTTATCCCATTTGTGAAACATGGTCATAATAGCATTGTTGTTTTCAGTCTGTGCTTAAAACTTCTCAGTCCTCAGCATAGCTTTACTAGTAGATGCTAATCAAGACCCATCCAGGAACTAAAAATGTACTAATCTAATACTGACTGCAATATGATAAAAATGTTTTGCAGGACTTGAATTATCTAGACATTTTATTTCAGTTCAGTTTAAGCACAGCAGGTGCAAACAAATGCTAAACCATCTGTATGCATCCAGGTTGGAGAACCACTGTTGCTTCAACTTTACCAACTGTCAAAGATAACCTTACCGATGCCTGGAAGCTCCCATGTCGGAGACTTCGACGGATGCTGGCATGACGTCTGATCAGAATCTCTCTTCTTTGGTTGTCATTAGGCAGGGCATGCTTTCTTGTGTAGGCTACCGCCTAAATGTAAAAAGAAAAAAAAAGTACAATTTTCAACATTAAGTCTCAGCAAATGTTGCCGTTCAAGATTGCAGATGGGATTTATTACATTTTCACTACAATGTTTTTCACAAACATTACTAAAGCTTTAATATCTGCACTTCTCACTGAACCACAAAAAAAAACAACCAGGGTTCGCAAAAAGTGGTTTGAGAGGAGATAACATTCTTTGGAGCTCTGATTACTCAACCAAAACTAACCACACCTATCTGAGAAACAGGGATAAAAGTTTGCTTGTACTTAGTTACCTTAATACATCCATACAGTAAACACAGCCAGTCTCTGTGCTGCAGTGATTACAGCAAATCAAACATGGTCATCAGTAAAACTACTAAAGAGGTTACTGATGTTTGAAGAGGCAGAAAAAAAAATCCTATATAATAAAAACTTTTTCATACTTACACCATGAGGATTATTTGTTAGTGCAATAACTTATTTGAATTAGTTTTGCTCATTAATCATTTTTAAATGGAAGTTGATAAAGAAAGAAAGTGATGCACACATAACTGACAGTAAATGTGCAAAATAAGGCTGGAAAAAAGGGGCTGTTAGGGTTGGATCAAATATGAACTCTGACACAGATGCACATGCCACCTTTTTGTCTAAACATCAAAGCGTCTCTGGGAACTCTTTAAAAGGGTGATGTCATGTTACGAATGGAAAAGTACTGCCAGCCAGCAGCCGCGGTTATGCAAAGCAACACTGAGTTTCAGTGTTTAGGCTTATCCCACCTGAGGAATACATCACTCTGAGTTTGTGATGAAACTGATTCTTTGTAGTGTTAAATTAGGAGAGAAAAAGACATTTTACTGATACTCAAAAAAGTCTAAGATATAAAAGCAAAAAGTCTAAAAATGGTTTTGGGGCAAACAGAAAATGAGATTTCACAATACACGTTTAGAGCCCCATTTAACATGTAAATGTACATAAACACACACACACACACACACGTATATAAAGTCTATCCATTATTCTGACAACATGGAGCAATACATTATGCCTGCTAAATATTCAGTTCATTTCAGCTTTATCTGCATCACAACGTCATCTCAGGCCATTTTATTAGGAATAGGCTAGTGAAGAAAAACCAATATATTGAATTAAATATAAATTTGGATTTACCCATCATGAGGCAGCTTTCACAAAGAGATTGTTAAATGGAAAAAAAAAAAAAAACCTCAACAGGAAGAAAAATTCTCCAGCAGATCCCTGCTCAGGGAGAGGGGTAACCATGCAAATTTAACCGTTGTATCCAGCAAATTTAGATATCATTTGCATATTAAAAATGCAAAAAGAAATTTTTTGTCTATAATACAGACTATTCTTTTCTGTACAAGAAAAAAAAACAAATTATATAAATTTTGCATTATAGGTTTTCATTTTTTTGTTTGTAAATTTACAGTATTTGTTTGGCTGCACCCGTTGCCTTGTCTGAACATGAAGTGTGACTACAGACTACACAGTGCCATAAAAAATGTTTTTCCTCAGAAATGTCCTGAAGTAAAAGGAAGCACAAAATGGGAGAATAAACCCATCAAGACTGCACCTCAGCAAAGAGCTTACCATTGAATAAATACGAGGTCTGTTTTCACCACGTATGTGATAAAGAAGCATTAAAGAGAGAAAAATGGGCTGGATAGTAAAAGCACAGCTACATCTTTTACTAAGATGATTCCTCATCTTACCCGTTCCCTGATCTTGTACATGTTCTTGGACAGGATCTTGTGCATGTTCCTCAGATCATCAGCCAAAAGCGTTTTCTTCTGTAAAGCCGAATCTTTTTGCTCACTGGAAGAAATGAATAAAATAGAGGTTTAGATTAAGCAAAAGGTATCAGTAACTGTCTGTGGCACATGTGCCTCAATGTCTTCTCAGAACAACAATCAATGTTTCATACTGGAGAGAGACGATGGGTAGAGCAGCACTGATATCTCCAGACACTGTGTCCAGGATCTCCATGGCATTTTGAAGCTCTAGCTTCTTGTACAGAGCAACAATACTGGACTCAGCCCTGCTGTCTCGAATGAAGATCCTACGCAGGATCCGATTGTTAAACTTAATAAACCTGAAATTAGAAGCAAGATTATAAGGATTACCTTAAGTCTGGCAAAGAGTCTTTCTTTGCAACCCAGTTAGATTTAAATAAGCCAGCAATTATCAATAAACAAAATAAAAAATATATATAACTAATATTTATAATAATAGTAAAATAATTATTACCATTATTATTGTTGTAATAATAATTTATTCATCCTTAGAGGAAAATTCAACAAGATATATATTTGTTCTTGATGTGCATAGAGATAAAAAGTTTTCTTATTAGCTCTAGAACATAATTGCTTTCTGATGTAATTGCAATGTGATCAAATAATTTATTTATTTATATA
>JBAMIG010000013.1:8865133-8877827 GCA_037177335.1 Kiunga ballochi | reverse complement strand
TATATTTAATTATTGTGTTTTTTGTGTTTTTCAATTTGCTCTATTGTTTACTTTCTTTTCTATGTTCACCTTTTTGTTGTTGCTCATGCCGCTGCACTGCCAAAGCTCTGCTAGCCCAAACTCTAAAGGAGTGGCCTATCAGCCTCAGGATGTTGTGAAAGCAAAGGAGCTGATTGGTCAAATTAACACTCTGAAAACACAAGTATGTTACTATACTGAACGTCTGTCCCGGGCGGCAAAGGAACGCTCAGCCAATGCTCTGGAAAGAACTCTGGCCATTTTAACAGAGAAGGTGAATATTTTTTGTGGTTTGTTGTATTATATTATATTATATTATATTATATTATATTATATTATATTATATTATATTATATTATATTATATTGAAATAATACTGAAAGACATTTAAAATATATATGTAGACCCCTATTATTACTTATCTAATACTGTAATATTATTCCCCTCTCCTCATTTTTCAGACCCGTCAGTTAGTGACTGTGTGTGACTCCAAACTTTTGTCCTTGGCCATCCTCGCTTTGGCAGCAGCCCGTCCAGAGTTGTCTCAGCAAAGCACCCCTTCACCGTCGTCCTCCTCCCTTTCACCCTGTTCCCGCTCTCCATCTCGCTCCCCCTCTCGTCACCCTGCCTCCCCTTCTCGTTCTGCCACCTCACCCTCCCGGCATGTAACTTCCCTGGAGGGAAGCGAAGGGAGCAAAAACAAGCGTTCCTCCATGCAGGCAGATTTACACGAGGAAGAGTGGGTAAGACAAGAAGAACCTGTCTGTTTCTTGTTATTTAAACTTGCAAAGTGTGTTAAACTTTTATTTGTGTGTGTTCAGGAGAAGGTTTGGTTGAATGTGGATAAAAGTCTGGAGTGTGTAATCCAGAGAGTGGACCAGCTACTGCAGCGGGATAAACTCCAGAGCGACAGCAGCTCTGAGGATGTCTTTCTGCTCGCAAATGAGGAGCCAAGTAACACTAAGAAAGGTACAGCAGTCTAGCTGTTAATTAATTATTAGTTAGTTAATATAATTAGTTAATTATATTAACACTACTAATATCCTTCCTATTTAAATAAATATTTTAATAATTAGGAAGCTTTCTGGATACACATTTAGCTAAAAGAATAGGATGTAGGTTCATATTCCTTTCTAGTAAACTCTATCCTCGTTAACATTATCATAAGGACTATTCTCCCTGACTCCTCATGGCTCTTTTTATCATTGTAATTAACAACTTTGGTGTTTGAACCTTTAAAATCCTAACTATAATGATCATTTATCATTGGAGTTTTTCTTCTATAAATGTTCTTTGTGGTTTTGTTTGATGTAGATAGCAGCCCAGAGGTTGAAAAGACATCACCAGGTGAGAGTAATGTTTCATTAGAGGAAAATTTCGACTTTTTTTATTAACCTTTCACTTTCTATGTGATTATGTAAAGATTAGAAAGTGAGTTTTTCCTTTTAATCTAATTCTCTTTAAATTGATGAAACCTTTAAATCAAATTACCTTAAACATGCACGCATTTCAGAGACATTTAACACACCTCAGTTCATTGTCTGTGTGCTTTTTAAGATGAGGAGCATGAATCCTTTCAGACAGAGTTAATACCAATTATATGTTTTAATATTTAAAAGACACTTTTTTGTTCTTAAAATCATCAATATTTAAAAATTATCTATTGGCTTTTAGATGGTCTATTGTATTCTAAGACTTCTGTTTAACACCTGTACTTGTTTATCCAAAGGTGAATGGAGCAATGCGCTGTATCCTCTCCTCACCATACTGACAGACTGTGTGTCTTTAATGAGCGACAAAGCCAAGAAAGCCATGGTGTTCCTGCTGATGCAGGACAGCGCGCCCACCATCGCCATGAGCCTGACGCTATATTATCGCCGCGATGTTGTCTTCTGCCAGACAGTATGTGAACATCTGATACTAACTTCTCTATATATTAAACTCATATTCCTGCAGTTTTGAGAGTTTGTCAGTACTGATGTGAGTTTTCTGTTCGCAGCTGACGGCTCTGATTTGTGGCTTCGTTCTTAAACTGAGGAACTGTGTTTGTGACTCAGGCTTTCTCAGGCAACTTCACACCATCGGCCTGTTGGTTCAGTATGAGAGTCTGCTTAGCACCTACGGTAACTTGTGTGAGAATGTGTGTAAGCATGTCTGTATGGTTGATAAAGTACAAATATTAAAGGTTAAAAAGGCAGTTTTGTAAGAAGGTTATTGTGTAAATTGAGCAAAAAGTGTTTTGTTAGATTTTTTAATGCAAAATCTAATAATACAAGTGTTAATTATTAAAAAAACTAACAAAACAGGATAAAATGGATCTTTTTCAGTGTTAATAATGATCATCATAACTATATTTTTTATGACTGAAGGAGAGGAGTTGGCCATGTTGGAGGATATGAGTGTTGGAGTGATGGACCTGAGAAACGTTACCTTTAAGGTAACCCAGGCAACATCAGGTTTCGGCCCAGATATGCTACCTGTGATCACAGGGAACAGAAATGGCTTTAACGTCAGGGTTCCGATGCCTGGAGCAATGTTCGACACACTGCCTCGAGAGATCCAGAATGGGATGCTACTTCGAGTGCAACCAGTCCTGTTCAACGTGGGGATCAATGAACAGCAGACACTGGCTGAAAAGTGAGTCACTGAGACAGGAGGGGAGGAAGTTGTGCACTGTAGAGCATAACAATAGCAGGAAGGATAGTTGGGTCAAGCTAATTCTTGGAAAGTCAAATGTAATTTATTAGATTGTTGCTAATATAAATGAAAAAGTTCTTGTTTTATTGTTCAAACTTAAATGTAGTTCTCTATATGTATCTATATGTGCACATTTCTTCTTTGCACAGTGCTTTAAATGAAAAAAGTGTATGTATGCAGGTTTGGAGATACATTACTGCAGGATGTCATCAACATTGAGAACGTGACACGCCTCACATCGTATTACGACCAGTTTAAAGAAATTCTCCCAGAAGACTGTGAGTCACAACGTCACAGGCAATTCATTTTTCACCCTCAAACTCTACCTTACTTATAATCTTCATGTCTTCAGGCCTTCCTCGCTCTTGCAGCACCACCACTCTGCCTGAGCTACTCAAACTGTTGAACCAGAATGTGAACGCCAAAAAACGCAAAAATGTGGAAATCCTTTGGCAGGCAGCTGAGGTGGGCTTCCTTATCTTCTGTCTGTTTCACCCCTAACAAATAAAAAAAAATAGCCCAGCTAATCTTTTGTTTCATACCTTAAAGGCATGTCGACGCCTGAATGGAGTACGTTTTACCAGCTGCAAGAGCGCCAAAGACCGCACGGCCATGGCTCTGACCCTGGAACAGTGTCAGATTCTGCAGCAGGAGCATGGCCTGGCCCCACAGGTCTTCTACCAGGCTTTGGACTGTATGCGCAGGTCAGACTCAACCACTTCTGAGCAAAATAAAATTGTTGCTAAAACTAATTTAAAATGTTTGTATCTCCACAGTGAGGGCTGTAGGAGAGAGAACACCATGAAGAATGTGGGATGTCGTAAATATGCCTTTAATTCTCTCCAGCTCAAAGCATTCCCCAAACAGTATCGCCCCCCAGAGGGAACATATGGGAAGGTTGAGACCTAAGTGGACTGTTATCTCACGGAAACCAAAAGACTGAAAGGGGATAGTGATGCAAAGGAAAATACCAACACAAACTGGAATAGGAGCTCTTTGTTTTGTGCTTAAGATGATAAATGTCCAAGTGCCAGTGCTACTGTAGATTGTTTTTCTAGCAGTTTCCCTTCCCTCTCTGTAGTGCTAGAATTGCACATCTATAAAAACAACTTCAGAGAAAACCAGAAAACATTATGACATTCTGTGTCACATTTTGAGTGGTCTGTAGGAAGTCATGTGGCTGAACCCATTGTAGCATCAGGAGGTGTACAGCCCATGTGGATGGAAGTCATTTTAACTTGTGTCCTAGAAAAAAACATTGCAGACAACCCAGCTTTAAGACATCATGTGGCACATATAGATCACACCTGTGTTTGTACTTGTCAATTTGGATTTTGTTTGATCCTTGGACCTTGACCTATAGAGGCAGAGTTGGAATTTGTCTTTATTTTGAGCAATCTGGTGCAGAAAGATAAATAATGCAACTCTGCTACATCAGCTGACTTGTGACTTTCAGTCTAAACTTCTGCAACTTTAAATGTCTAAATAAAAAAATGACCATATTTGTTATATACATTAGGTTAACAATGTCATACAGCTGGTGAAGACATCATATTATATATTTTTTTTCTTGTTTTCACAAATAACCTCTAAACTTGTGCTATACTGTCCGGCCATCTTCAATGTGCTGCTCTTATTGCAGTTCTGTTCATGGATTTTAATACAATTATATTTTTTGACATTGTAAGCATGCCACGCACAGAGGGCACAACCCCACTTAACCTAGGATCCCCCGGGTAATGTACCATGCTTAGCCGTACAGTTTTAGCCTTTTATTAACTTTACACACACACTTGCTGAATTTGGCCAGATGTTAAACGCCACGAGGAGGCATTGGCACTTCTTCCCCAGCACCTGCTCACCTATACAAAACAACCTCTCCTGAGTTCCTTCTCCTTCCTTCTCCTTCGTCCTTCTTCTTCATTTGCACTACTCAGCTGTCCTTTTATAATCATGTCCCCAGCCACAATCAGCTGTAGGATGCCCAGAGTCAAATTGTCCCCAGCTGCTGTCAATTCAGTCAGTGTCATCCAATTACCTCCTTGCAGACAAGTCAAAGGTCCTATCCCTATTTCCTACAAACACTTTCAACATCCACACACTTCTCCCATAACCGTAATGCTGTACATACACATCCTGACCAGCATGACAAGCACAAAGTCTTTAACCTTCTACCACTGAGACATTGTATGTATTGAGTTATTTTGCCATTTTGTTTAATTATATTTCAGCCAACACAGGATTTATCAACGGATTTCTTTTAACAGATCCTTCATCTTTTCACAGGAGATGTTCCCACAAGGCATGAGGCTTGTTCAGATATTCATATGAACATTTATGAAGCTGTTTTTCTTCTGTTGCCTTTTCAGTGATGGTCATGTTTTTCAGGTTTTGTGCTTTCCAGCAATCTACATAGCAATTATTTATCTGATCTTTCATAGCTGAACTTACATTATCACTGGTAGCAGACATTATTTTGACTATATCACAGACTAAAAACAGTTATATGTCTTATTATTGCCTTATCTCTGTATAATAAAAAAAAAGCCTGTTATTTGGAGCTGTGTGCATGCAACACTCCCATCTGTTGCTTTATATGTAGATAGGCAATGCAGCATGTAGTCCGAATCTAAACCTTCATGCAGGATGGCAACTGTTAAAATCCCAGGATTTATCTGTTTTTGTTTTAGCCATCTGTCTCTTCTAACAACGTGTCACGAGGCGGTTGCAGATGGACAAGACAGTACACTAGTGCAGGAAAGATGCTTGATAAAGACTTCATAAGACAAGAATAATATAGCTAAAGAAAACAAGGATGATCTGGCAACATGAACTGAAAACAAAGAGGTATATATCCATAAGACACAAACAAGATACAGGTGAGTAAACCATATGAGACCAGATGAACAGGAACTTAGAACCAGATATACAGAGGAAAACTACAAGGACAAAACACTAGAACCCAACAACACCAAACAAAAACAGTAACATATCACTTTGTAAAGCAAGCACAGGTCTTTACAATATCCATCTGACTGGGATTCTTCTTTAAGACTGATATAGCTGTGTCTGCTGTGATGTCTGAGGGTGCTCTGATGTCACTGAAGGCATACATGTGGAAGTAATTTATAGACTACAGGCTTCAGAGTGGTGCCATACATTATTTTATAATCCTAACTTATACACAGGACATTATGCAGCACTAACTTGTTTGAAAGTTTAAACTTTGTAATAAACAAAAGTGTCTGTTAGTTTTACAGGCTGAACAATACAGGACTTGATTGAAATAAATTAAAATTGAATTAAATCACTCATTTAACTGCATGTAAATTTAGAATGTCTCCTGCTATTTGAGTTTTTTTTCTCTTAATCACAAATGTTGAATTATTTTACATTGAAGTAAAATAATGCTTAATGTATTATTGAACCAACTACCAACAACACTTCTCCCCTCTCTCATTTATCAGTTTCATGCTCAAGTGGATCCTTTGTGCAATACCTACAAAAAAATATATTTGGAGAACTGTTGTTTAAAGTTATTTTAATGTGGCTAATTCTGCCAGATGTGTCACAGTTGCATTAGGTTCTGACCTTGACCTTAATGCAGTCAGTTGTTGAATGACGTGCTTAACACACAGAAATGGACTGAACCTGGATTATGAATAAAGGCATATTGATGCCAACTTTAATTGTCAATGAATCAAGCATGCAAAAACTATTTCTACGTTTGAAAGTTGCATATTATTAAGAGAGTGTGTTTTGCTCATTAATACGTCAAATTTAGATCAGAAACCTGATTTGTGACTTAATGCATATAGCAGCAGAGGACAAACTTGAATGAAGTGAGAAAAAGGGCAAGATCAGATCCTTTAAACAAGCAGTGCAGCTCTTAAAGCAATCCCACATTATCTGCAGTGCTGCTGCATTTGAGAGAAATGCTGCAGATAAGCAGTAAAGCAGATAAATACCCAACTCTTTGGGTAAGCACCATTCAGAAATTACATGAAGTTAATAAAATTAGACTATATGTATGCAGCAGGGGCAGCATTTCCAAACCTACACTGTAAAGATATTTTTAAAAATAGCCATTTTATCAATCATCTGGAAATTATATGGGTGCTTAAATGTGCAGAAGACCAATATTCACTGACAGAATGCAAAGAAAATAGTATTATTAGGCTTTTGCTCACATGCAGGGACAGAAGGAATGCCCCTGGATAATCCAATTCATTTTATATAGGGCTTAATTCAAATCATGATCACGGGGAAGCCGGAGCCTGTCCCAGTAAACAGAGAGCGAGAGGCAGGGTGCATCCTGGACTGGTCACCAGTTGCCTACAATGTAGGGCCAACATACACACACTCCTAAGGACAGTTTTAGAGTGATCAATTAACCAAACATGCATACTTTTGGAATGGCAAGAGGAACCTGAAGTACCTGGAGATAATCAATCCATACACAGGTATAAAATGTAAAGTTCATAGAGAAAGGCCACAGCCAAGGGCAGAAGGTGGCACACTGTGTCACGCTGATGGACAGGGACAATTAACTTCAAATAGGGAGGTGTCTGATGAGATGGCTAATAGAAGAACGTCCAGGAAGTCGTGCAACATTTGGGAGGAGGTATTAGAGGAGACGATAATGCTGGCTGGAATAACTTTATTTGGATACCAGCAGGCTAGATCCGTAACAAGGAACTGGAATCAGCACATCATTTAATCAGAAGTTACTGAACCTCTGTTGTGAAAAGAGTGAATGAGGAGCATTTAACAATGTTTTAAATGTTCGTCTATTTAACGAGCCCAAGTTAGACTCTAGTTTAGTCCAGGAGATGGCAGTAATACAAACTGATTTTTGTAGTAGCCTACGATTTAAATCCAATGAAGAAGAAAGTTAACCGCGAAGAAGAGTGACGCAAAAAGCCAAAGGAGAAGAAAACACAAGCGCACTGTAAAAGAAAGAAGAAGATTGATAGATGTTCTTTAGGAGGTCTTTGCTGTCAGCAACAGCTAATATTTTCCTGTATTCTGTGAGAAGGTGAGACTATGCTACACGTTCATCTCATAAGGTCAACACAAGAGGTCAGCTATGATTAATTATACAGATTTGGACCCTTTTATCTGAATTTTCTGACAACTTTTTGTTCTGCACGTGCGAAAGATACCGGTAGATATTTGAGACCAGAGTTTTCCTTATTTCCTCTGTGAACAAAGTATCTGACAAGTAAACCTTTGTGGTCTATCAGATTCTAACTATCTCTATAGTAAACATGTGTGAATATTATGTTACTCATTTGTTACTGATCAATAATAACTTACTTGTTTGTTTTTTTTGCTGCAGCCTTTGCGTGATTACTGAACATGTGCATAAAATTACAGTGATTTTGGTCTCTTTTTTTGTAAAAATGTTACTTTGTAAATATTATGTGCAAACAAGGTTAATTTGCAATGTGATGTCAGCATTTAAGTAAATTCATTTAAATTTATTTTGGATAACCTTAAGATTTAATTTAACAATTCAATACTGTTGCATCACCTCCTCCATTAAGTCCATTCTTCATTCAGCTTTCTGTCTGTTTTAAAGATTACCAGCTGACAGACACATGAGCCAGACTACGAGAAGAACTGGCAGCAGTTTATATTCCTCACACACAGCTACAGGTATGTTTTACTGTCTTTTTTTTAGCTGCATTTAGGCTTATTCATTTTCCAGATTACCAGGTTTGCTCGTATTGGTCAGTGAAGGTTCCACGATGAGGAAAAAGCTGCTGGTGGATGTAGACACTGGTGTCGATGATGCTCAGGCCATCATGCTGGCTCTGGCCGACCCCAGCGTGATGATTCTGGCCATCAGCTGCGTGCACGGAAACACGACGGTGGATAACGTCTGCAGGAACACGTTAAGGGTTCTTCAGGCTTGCAGAAGTGTTGAGGTGGGTGTAAAGCTGCTGTGATTAGAAGTGAAGTCAAAGAAGAAAGTGTGCTTTCATACAGGTCAAAATTAAAGAGTCAAACAATTTACAATAAGAATTGAAGTGAGAGTTATTCATTCAGACATTTTGATTTGTCAATATTGTTTTTTGAGCTTTCCAAAAGAAACTTTTATTTGACTCTGCTTTAATTAACCTGATTTCTTACAGTAGCCAAGTGGAAATATACGTAAAAATCCCATTTTATTGTGTTTAGATTAGCGTTTAAATTGTGAAATTTCTGCTGACAAGATTTTACTGACACTGCTGCAAAAAATTAACTTAAATTCAGCATCATGTGACAAGTCAGCCTGCTATTAATAAAACTGTCCAACAATGAGTTTTTGTTCTCGAAATGCATGACTTTCAACTGGACAACTAGTTTACTTCCCTTAATAAGAAAGTTTTGATTTGTATGAACACACACCAAACTTAGAGGATTAACCTTTGTTTGCAAAAGTAACAGAAATAAAATTATCCTGCATAATCGATGTGTACTTTTTGGTATACATCACAAAAATATATTTAAAGATTAATTCAAGCTATTAAAAATGCCCACTGTTGCACAACCATCATGTGATAATCTCAGTGTTGCATCAAATACAGATTTTGATCATGAAATTGTGATATAATAAAAGAGAAAAATTTTAAATTGAGTGTTGTTTAATTTTTTTTTAACAGATTCCAGTGTTTCGAGGCGCTGATAAGCCTATCCTCGGGACCAGCATTGATGCGGGACATTTCCATGGCCTTGATGGTCTGGGAGATGCCCCTGACTCAAATGCTCCTGGTCTAGATCTTATCCAGAAGGAGCACGCCGTGTCAGCCATAGTCAGGATTGTTAACGAAAACCCAGGAGAGGTGGGAGATAAAGCAGTAGCTACACTTACATGATGTTTTGTTTTAATATTGAGTTATTTAGAATAGAATAATTCAGAATTAATATATTGTCCTTTCTGTTGACATGAAAATAGAGGTTTTGCATAGAAAACACATATATTTGCCTTTACCTAATTCCATTTTAGATCTGGGGAGTGGGGTGGGGGGTGTTTTTCATCTAATTTTAAAGCAGTTTTAACTTTTAACTAGTTAAAGAGGAATTTAAGCTCTAAATGTAAACACAGCCATTGTTTGTTTTCTTGCTTGTTTTAACTGGATTTATTGTTTCCCAGGTGTCTCTGGTTGCCACGGCGCCTCTGACCAACTTGGCTCTGGCTGTGAAGATGGATCCATCTCTGTCAAGCAAACTGCGAGGGCTCTACATCATGGGAGGCAACACTGAGTGTGAGTGAAACACTGTTAGCCTGTAGTTTCAGGGAAGGGACTTTAATCACAACCGAAATGTGAAATGAATAAGTGTTATGTGGCAATGCTTTCAAAGGAAACCTTATTTATGTTTTGGCTTTAATAGTGACAATTAGAAATTACCTGGTTATGTAGTTACAAGCGGAGCTCCACCATTAAGGAAGAGTACTTTTAGACAATCTGATCATCTATTTTTGATGTTAAAGAAGAGACTTGATTATTCCTGGTCTTCTTGTTGCTTTGCTTCTCCATGGCCTACTTGGCTTCTTGCTGGATATTCTGGCTTCCTCTGAGTTAAATGGTCATTGCTCAGTATAACATGAGGGAACATGTATGGTTTTCATTCCCTCCCCTCTTTTGCCACTGTGTTGGTCCTGTGTACGACCTGTGCAAGGTGTGTAACTCTTATCCTGCATAAAGGCAGCAGGGATAGCCCCTCAGCCGCTTCATCCAGAAGTGTTTCTCTTGCTTTCAGAATGTGTAATATTTTGATAAGACTTACTTGTTTACAGTGTTTTAAGACTTATTTATGCTTCCTTTGCATGAATTAATTGTTTGGTCTGTTTCAAGCATCACTACTTTCATAGTTTCATGCATCCCTTACTTAATGATCGTTTGCATAAACATCCAGCAGTAATGTACATTCTCCGTAAGACATAAGGTGGTGGCTATTAAATGCATTGTGGTGGGTTTTTTTCTTATTTATTGCTTTGATTATTACATGAGTGATATCACTCAACAATGCCTCCACAGTTTCTAGTGATACTACTCTATTTGTTCCTTCAGGGAATGTATGAAGGCTCCCAACAACGAACCAAGTTGTACACATTACACGTTAGTCACTCTGCCATCTCTCATCCGTGAGGCTAAAATTCAAAACTAAAAAGTTAAAATCATCTAGAACAGTGTTTCCCAACCCTGGTCCTCATGTACTTCTGTCCTGCATGTCTTATAGGCAACTTTCAATTTAACACACCTGATTTGAACTTTCTCATTAAGTTCCTTGCAGCCTTTTAACAAGCATTTATTACATTCAGCTGTGTTAAAGCAGGGTTTCCTCTAAGATACACAAAGACCAGCGTTGAGTAAAACCTAGTTTTGTCATTAACTTGTCATTAACATACAAGCTTATCTGTAATGAATCATTATAAACTGAATGTCCTGAGATTTTTAGTGTTGAGCATGTAACAGCTTACACTACACCCAGAAATAAATCATTGGTCTGTGTAAGATCTTAGTTGTACTTCCTGCTTTTTGTGTTGCAGCTCGAGGAAACACCAGTGTGTGTGCTGAATTTAACTTTGCTGCAGATCCAGAAGCTGCATACATCGTGTTGAATGAATACCAGTGTCCCACATACTTAGCCTGCTGGGAGTTCACCTGCCACAGCATGCTAACATGGGTAACTATGTTTTACACACCTTGCAACGCTTCCAGGTAATTACTAAATGGATATTTAACTCCGGTAAATGTGGTTGTTTCTCTTTCAATATTTGCCCAGGACTTCTGTGATGCCTGGTTGGCACAGGACACTGATAAAGCTCGCTTCATGGAGCGGATCTTCCGCTATAGCAGGGATGCATCACACAGCGAGCGCTCCCAGAAGGAATTTGTTGCTGGCATGGGCTTTATTTCCTGTGACTCTTACGCCATGGCAGCAGCTGTGGATGACTCATTTATCCTAAAAAGTGACTGTTATCCTGTTAGTGTAGAGCTGACAGGCACGCACACCAGAGGGATGATGATAGTGGACACTGTGGGGTTACTGAAGAAGACACACAAAGCGTTTATCTTAAAGAAGGTGGACATGGAGAGGTTTAAGCAGATGATGATGAATGCTTTGAAATGACACCTGGTAAGGAACTGAATGAAGCCCGTCTGAAAGTTTTATAAAAACAGTTCTGGTCGTGAAGAAAATAATATTTCATAATTCTATGTGATGTGTGAAAAGGACACATGGTGGAAATAAATCATCCCCCTGTTTAGAAGATGTTTAAGAAATGTCATAATGGAAACCTCACAGAATAATCAGCCCCTTATAAAAGCTTATAAATATATATTTATATTAAGTACTTTTCTTTATTTGCTATAGACTAAATGAGTTTGTAGCTTAATAAGAGCAATAATTGTAAAGTTTAGACAAACAACTGTTTTATTTAGCAGGTGTTTCATTACCAGGTTTTTTAATAGGTTTTGTGTGGTTAGAAACACAAACAGGTGGGTTTTTTTTATTTTTGTTTATTGACCAATTTCTTTATTTAGATTTGATAATGTCTGACTAAATGCTAATGTGGCAAAAAAAATTTTTTAAATCTAGCTGAACAGAAATGTCTCTGGTTTTCAACAGAAAAACTTGTATGTTAGTGTTGTAAGCCATGGTAAGTTAAACATTTATAGCAGGAATTTTTAGTATATTTTGTAAATTAAACCAGAAAATTCATGTGGAGATGTTTGTAAAATGTTAATGGAGGAACTTTGCGAAGTGTGGAATCTCAAAATGATTAACTTTGCCACTGACAGTCAGACATAGTTTACAGACATAGACATAGACAAAGTTTATTCAGTTATTAAAATATGTGGATTATTGAAGATAATAAACACCAGAGTCTGGAGAAAGGCTGGAGAGGTGCAAAATCCAGGTTGCTTGAAATCCAGTGTGAAGTTCCCACAGTCAGCGATGGTTTGGGGAGCCATGTCAGCTGCTG
>JBAMIG010000013.1:8817916-8838028 GCA_037177335.1 Kiunga ballochi | reverse complement strand
ACACACACACACACACACACACAGTCAGTAGAATCCTGAGTTCAATATAAAACCTGATACATCAGCAGCTTCTCTCATTCCAGATTAAACAGAAGAGTATTGCCGACCACCTGTACCGTTTCTTAGCTAGAAAACAGTCATAATCCCAACGCTTGTTACCAACATAGAGAGTAACTATAGCTTACATGCAGCAAACATGAGGACTGATGATGATATTGTGTTGCTACAAAGGGATTGCAATTAAGAATTGTATCATATGATCTAAGCAGGTACTTACAGCGGTATCAACCACTTAGCAAAGCACCGGGTCGTTCTGTGCAAAGGAGTTCAGAGAACTTTGGTGAGTTCTTGAGGGTAGGGTTAGGGTTCCAAATGGGGGGCTTTTTTTTGGCAGACCATCTGGGATCAAATGTTTGTTCATTTGTTTTTTGTTAAGGTGGTACTCGGGTTTTGCTGTATTTTGTTTTTGTTTGTTGTTTTAAATTAGCTTTTTAACCAAGTACTGTATTTTTTAACAGTTTTCATTTTTAAAATGCAAACTGAAACAATCAATAATTATTATGCATCTCTCTCATTTTAGGGGTGCTTGAGCACCCCACAAAATAAGGGCCAGAAATGCCTATGTAAGTAATACATATTAACTAAAATAATTGGTCCATTTTCAAAATAAATTTAATTTAAAAATCTCAGCCAGTATGACATGGTCACATTTCTCTTTAAGTCAGATTCTGTTAGAGCATTACTCCATGAATCAACATCACCACAACTGTGACTATATTTTTAAGCTACATCACTACAGCTAAAGACACAAGTAATGTCCCAGTTTCACAAAAATCCTATGACCCTATTTTCTTTTTTTATTATTAGATATATACAGAATTATTGAAGGCCAACAATCCACGTCTCTATTCCCTGATCCTGAAGAAAAAGAGCATTTTGTTAGGGTATATTGTTCAAAAGTATAAAAAAAAAATAAAAAAAAACCAAGGCACTGCATGGTAGAGGAAGCAGAGGAAGTGAACAATAATAATTAACTTACTATCAGCTGAGGATGTTTGTGTTAACAGAGAAAGGATTGTCCGGGACAAAGAAAGATGTGTGCCTATGAGTATGTATCCTACTGTTTATCTGCCTTGTCAGCAGTCTCAGCCTCTCTCTCCAACATACAGGCCACCTCAGGCTCTTCTCCCACTTAAGATTTACTCACTCTGTCCTTCCAGCCCACTTAGGATTTGCCTAGAAGAGGGCCCTATCTCACACTGTACACAAGTTAAACTACACACCACAAATTAGTCAACATATTGTGCAAGATACATCCTCTTCTCTTCTATGTTGAACCAACAGCATGTCCCTACCATTCCTCACAGTACCTGCTACCTCCATTATTAAATAGAAGAAAACAAAATGAGATGTCACTGGAAAGAAGAGTAGAAACTATGTTTACATAAAGGATTAATGTTTTGCACAGTGATGGTTAACTGAACACATCTGCTGAAATTTGCCCCTCTGAATAGTCAGATCTCTGTATAAACAGATAATGAAACCTACATCTGGAGCTCACAAAGTAAATTAATGAACAATTTGATCAAATAGACACCATAAATTGTAACGAATGATCTGTAATTGTTTAAAAACTATAGACCAAAGACTAAACAGCTTTCCTGATTTCTCCTACAAGCTTGTTGTTCTGCTACACCAAGAAGCAAGAAAAATAGCTACCCCATAGGTAAATCATATCTTTGTCAAGACACCTATATACAAATCCACCGATAGTTTAAAAAAAAGTCTGACAGCGTGTTGCGTTCATATAGAAGTCATAAACATGCATCCTTTATTACATTGTAGTAAAAACCAAAGGTTGTTCACCTTAGTCAAAGGAACAGCCATCAGATCCTGCAGCTCTTCACAGCCCTAAACTAGTAGACCTTCCTGTTCCCAAAGTAAAGAACTGCTAAATACAGCAGGGGATTAATTCAATGTATAGTTTGAATGCTTTATTTCCTGATGGTAAATTTAGCCTTTACTTTGATGATAAACTTGTGTTGATGTATTGTTTTGTGCACTACTGTCAAGCTTCTCTAGGAGAGACTTTGATCGCAGTGAGTGTCAGAATAAACCCTTTCAGGCAATGTCTGAAGAGGAAGACAGGAAATAAGACTAAGTACGCTTTGTAGTTGCGTTTTGTGGTCACCATCTTTGTTCCAACATATAAAATGCATCAACCTAAGACATGCGCATGTACTTTTGGCTTTATGAAGAGCGAATGCACCAACTGACAAAGATTAGTCTTCAATTCAGTTTGTGTTACTGCTGTAAGCGCTAAGACACACATATCTATGTAATGCTCACTGCAATTTTAACTGTGAACCAGAAGTACATTTTCATTCAACTTACTCAGCTTGAATCGACACAAACATGGGAAGTCCCAGAAGCTCTTCAGCATTCTGCAGAGCATTTCCCCATAATGTCAGCAGAAAAAAAGTGTTTTTAAAGATAATGCATTTAAAAGCATGCACAATTATTTTTACCACTGCTTAAATAAACACTGTATAAAAAGATAGTATTTGTATCCCATTAGGAAATCTCCCATAGGCTCACATAGGCTATAATCAGAGCATTTCCTCACTGGGGCATGAAGGAGACCCTGACAGAGAAGTACACATTCTTAAGAGTCCTTCAACACAAAGTGTTTGGACAGCTGACTTGTGAAGCTCCACTTCACAGCAGTCAAATAAGCAGAATAAGACAGACTGTCAGAAGTATAACACCTGGAAAATAATACAACCTCAGCCAGGATTATAACCCCCTCTTCATTAGCCTGTAAAAACAAAATCTCTCTCTCTTAACACTACAACTATCTGACATCTAATGTGTGTTATATGCACTTCTGCTTTCTCTGTATATAAAATGTTTCATTTTTAAAATGACTCAGTACCAAAGACGTTCACTCAAACCACCCACATTAGGGCAAAGTAAAGAGATGGCCCATTTCTAACAAGAAAAATATGGGGGTATTTAATTCTTTCCCTAAGCACCCTTGATAAAGAAAGGCAAAAAATTCCAGTTCAGAGAAATAAAATGGTGATACTATAAAAAGAAATGGAGGGGGAAAAGAGTGGAAAGTGGTTGATATGTAGTTAATACAATAGAAATAGGATGTTTGGTCATGTCTACATCTTTGTTACCTTTTTCCTGTGAGGACATTTTTTTCCGTCTTTTTTCACATATAAGTTGCAGCTTGTTGGCTTAAAGAAAGATATCCTGATGCAGTTTGGCTTTCATCAGGATGCTTTTACATGCATCACGCTGACATCATAGAGTCAAGTGTGTAACAAAATGTGTTGGTTATGGTGGTGAGATCTGGGATGCTGGCTTGGTGTGTGTGAGTTCACACAGACATTCATTTTGTTCTAATACAACCTCCCGTTTAAAGGCTCAGACACACAGCAGCAGCTCAACTTTGGACCCCCTGTGCTGTTATACACTTTAACAAAACGCATACAGGGAACATCAGTCACAGCCTTTCTGTCAGGGACAGAACAAGTTATTTTAAATAAGGAAGGAAGGAAAGAAAGGAAGGAAAGAAAGAAAGGAAGGAAAGAAGAAAGGAAGGAAGAAGCCCAGTGATGGACTGGCAATCTGTCCAGGGTGAACCGTGGCTCTAGCTTCCCACAACCCTGAGATGGATTAGAAAAAAAGTGAATGAATGAATTATAGAATGAATCATAAAAATAAAAACATAATTAAATCTTGAGCTTCAAATATGATACTTCAAGTTCAATAATTTAACATTAGATTTAATCTTCCATCCCGCTTTCCTGTTTTCATTTAAATATGGCTGCATATCTTGCAGTTCCTATACAGCCTGTAGATCTATGGCATAGAGTTACACTGCCTGTAAGACTATCCCATAACCTGCTTCATACAGGCCAGCCTCATCTCTGCCACCGTGTAACACATTTACTAATCAACATTAGAAGTGCTGCTGCTCTCATTGTCCATTTTTATCTGAGACATCATGGTCAGAAAAACAATCATTCCTTCATTTTCTACACCGCTTAGTTTCATTTAGAGCTGCAGGAAAGCTGAAAATAGATAAAATGATCATAGTTTATTTATTTCATGGTTTAGTTTCTGTGTTGCAGCTTAGTGCAAACTGGCTCCCTGTCAAACTACATCTACATTTTAGTTATGACCATGGCCTTCTTGTGAATCCCAGTGACTACGATAATGCTAACAAGCATAAAAGCCTATATTTTATCTCACTTTGTTCCAATGACAGCGACAAAATAGTAAAGAAATTATTCTAGCGGTTGGATATTATGAGGTAGAGATAAATGGGTGTTTGCTTACAACTTGTCTATACAAGATAAGAAGTCAGTACTGTCCACATACTTTGTGGACGTCAAACTGAAACAGTTTGCTCCTAATATTGAACCAACTGTACACATAATGCACTGGAACAGCAGGTACATCAGACATGCATCATTTCATTTGGCCAGTGTGGCTGTCACTGCTAGCTCTAAACTTGCCACTAATGAAAAAACATATCAGGCAAATAAGCTTTATAGTAATTGCAACTTGGAATTTATCTAAAGGCCGCAAGTAGGCTATCTACACTCTGCTGATAACAAGCAGTAAGTCATCCAGGCCCTCTGCCCGTCTCATAAAGACTGGGTTAGCTCAGGCCTAAAGCATAAAACCACTCAGTCCTGTGTTCAACATAGACTCATTTGAAAGCCTATGCCCAGATGTAAAAACAAAGTAATAGCCAACTGAAAGCTCCTAAATGTTTTGAAGGAAGTAAAATGTAGTTAAAACTGTATTCAGTGTTGCATCTGTGTCATCTTTTGATTCTGCAAGATCAGTAGAAATGTGAGATAAGTGAGCTCGTTTAAAACAACTTTGAATAATGGCACGTAAACGTCACTGTTCACAGACCTATGTGAAAAACAAGAATGTACTTGTTGGTAAGGACATGTAAGGAGAGCCTTTTTGCAGGTGTAATAATTAAAAGAAAGGCTGTTGTGTGGCAGCACGTTACTGCTGCAGTAAATGGTGTTAGCATGACAAAAAGATCTGTGTTAAAAGTTTATTATTTTTAAATAGTTGGATGTCGAGGTGAAGGCAATGATGCTGATGGCTCGCTCCACAATAATAATGCACATGAGCGGGGAGCACACCTCCTCTGCACTCTGGTGGTTTGCAAATAGCGTGAGGAGCCAGCGCTTTGGTGGGTAGCCACTGTCTGCATAATGCCACATCCTGTGCAGTACGATGAATGAATTGGCCCTGGCCAACATTCAACTACATTTATTAGAACTATATCCAAGTCACAAATAACGTGTACATTAATTAAAATGCCCATTCTTGTTTTTCATAGACAAACGTTGTGTTCGGGTCATGGATCTAACACTAATCTCAGTTCTGTCGATGTAACAGCACAGCTCTCAGGAATCTGCTTATCAGCCAGTCATCATCATGGACCAGGAAATCTTGATGGCTCTTAAGCAATCTCCACATTCAGATCTCACTGTTGACATTGCCTTCAAGTATTGCAAGCTCATCTGCTGTAAAGCATTAAATGCATCTGTCACTGCAATATTTATATTCCTACTCAGCAATCATATTTAATGTACTAATAAGCGCCATGCTGACATATCATTTGGTATGATTATACTGTGCTCCGAGGCTTAAATACACATTTATGCAATAAATACCTCTGTTTTGGAGCATGTCAATAATCCCTACTTCCAAGTTCTTGATTATAATACAAAGTCTAATGTGAATATCAATAAAACATAGTTTAATGTGGCTTAAATGTATCATCTTATCAGCTATGCCACTGGTTTTTTCCTTTCCAAAATGTTACTACGCAAAATCCAAAATTGGCGCAGCTGCACGCACTTTTCTCCATCAACTTTATTTTTTCCAATCCTAAACTTGCGCATTAAAGTACTTACGCAATTTTCAAGCCTTAAGCAAAAAGTAACACTAAAGGAGCCAGAAAGCCTGTGGTTTTTATATACAAGAGTAGAAAATATACAAAAGACGCAGAAGAGACGTAAAGTAACACAATACCACTAAAGATCAGGAGATATGCAAAAAGAAACAAAGCGGGAAACAGGACACTTGTTAATAGATGCAAAATGACAAAATGCTATAGAAAATGTGGCGTGAGGGAAAAACAAAACATCCAAAGGGGGAGAAGAACTGAAAATGCATGTATGGAGCAACATGATATCTGGGAAAAGAATTGCAAGGGGATATGCAAAACAAGTAAAGGTGAGGAAAAAACAAAAACACATTATATATATATAAACCAAGTGTACATTAAAAAAAAAAAAGATACACGACAAAATCCTAAATGTCACAGGACAAGCAGTCAAAACCGAAACTGGGGGACAAAATGAACGTGTTTTTGTCAGGGCATCTAGTTCGTTGGGGGTGGGGGTGTTTGCATATTAGACTCCGGTGACCAACTGTTTTATAATCTTTCGACGGATGAAAGAAACCTACCTCTGCCATTCTGCCATGCTGTGTACCACGAGAGACTGAGGAAAGACGTGAAGAAAATGAGTGCAGTGGCCACAGTTCCATTTCTGAGCCTCATTTCATGTCAGCGATGCCTCTCCTCGGCTACGTGTCGGGGACCCCGGAGCTGCCGATGCCTCCCTCCCGACGTCTCACTCTGCCTTCAGGATGCTGAGACGGGCGTAGGCGCAGACATATCGGTGCAAGAAACGGTAAAATGGTCCAGTTAACAGTACAATGCGCACCTCCTCCTTTACAAGACGAATAGTCGGATGTAACCTCAGTCTTGGCGTGTCTTCTCTAGTCGTTTTATGGATGGTTGAAACGTGTTCCTCCTGTACAGTCCTACTGCATTTCGACACAAATCAGTTGGTTTTCGAGACAAGATATATCGCGTGATCGGTTAACGTAAACCCATTGTAAGATTTACAGCTACTGGTTAGCTACAAGTTACAAGTAGAAGGTATTTTCAAGTGTGTGACGGCTGAGCCTCCGGGATAGGCTGTTGGTTTCTGACGGTGTCCAAAGGATACGCCTCAAATCACGTTGATTGGCAACAAATTCAGAGGAATTTTAAAAACAGAAAGCAGTGTGCTGATAACTCGTCAACCTGTTTCAGTGTTGCTAACAAGTTTTAGTGTTGACGCCAACCGGTAGACCCACTGAATGCGACACAATTTTGTTAAGCTAGCAAGTTAGCAACCCAGCTAACTTTAACTTGAAAATGCTAGTTAGCACTGCTGAGAGTCCGTCAACCTGCTGTCACTGATGTCACACAAGCACGACGACTAAAACAACCACTTAAACGACTTGACACCTCGAGTTTTCCATACATTATTCAAACCCCAGATGTAATATTTTTCTAAACAAACTGGGTCCACCTGTCACGTCAGTGTCCAAGTATGAGTCTTCCGGTGTAGACTTTCAAGATAAAACAATGGAGCCTATGAATAAAATAACCGGACAAATATTTTATGCAGTTTATGGAAAAAGCTGAGCTAAGTTTTACCAAGTCTATATTTTTTGTAATAAAAAATTACGGGTTTATTTTTCGTTTAATTGTTTATCTATGTCGATATTACCTGTTGTTAGCCTATAGAAACTGAAATTATTACTGCAATAACAATAACAGATCCACCTAACACAGTCTGAGTTTTTTTTTTTTTTTTTAAATGGTTATTAAAACAAATTTAAAACTAAATTCACAACAAATGCACACAAATGCACGTTCTTCATGTATGGGAATGTAAATTTTCTAACTTTCTACACCTAACTTCTTTTGCAGGTTTTAGATGTTTCTCTGTTACAACACTACTGACTTTAAGAGCATGTTGTAGGCTATTTAAAATGCAAAAATACAATAGTTTACTCAAATATTTTTATACAAGGACTTTGTGATTGGGATCTGTTATTTATTGGTGTTTCTAGATATCTCCCCTTTCACGTCATGATGGTAAATAGGTTAGGAACATCAAAATGCTGCAACCTTACAGTACAACCTTCATCTGTTAGGATCTCTGTAATAAAACAAAGTAAAATTATTTTTTAAATTATCAAAAAAAATAATACAAGTACAAAAATAAGGAAGGAATGTTTTTGCCCTAAACATGGTTGTTTGAATGCCTGGATAAAGAAGCTGAAACTGTCTGACATTGGATAAAAAAATCCAAACTATGCCCATTGGCCAAGGGCACAGAGCACTGTATCCTTGATGAAGATCTTGACAAAAGAATGTCAGAACAGCATTTATTGGCTCTCACATATATCTCACTAAAAGTGTCTAGCTCTGGTCCCCAGTGGCCACAATTCTACATGTTTTTATTCCATCTGTTCCTCAACAAAGCATCAGTCTCAAATTAATCAGGTTTTATCCAGAACTTTGTAAGCTGTTGGATCTATTTAACTCGAGTCCAATGTGTTGAAGCAGATAGATTAAAAATAAGGATGGGCTGTTGAAGCCTGGGACTGCTTCAAATCCTCAAAGACAAACCATACAGTGGCATCTAGTGGTCTTCTGCCATTACAGCAACCACTAACTTCCAAATCATTCCCAGACTTTGGTTTATTCTACCACCAACAACCAGTCATCCATTTATTTTCAACCACTTATCTGGAGTCGGGTCACGGGGGCAGCAGCCTAAGAAGGGAAGCCCAGACTTTACTCTCCTCAACCACATTGCCAGCACATCAGCGGGAATCCCAAGGTGTTCCCAAGCCAGCAGAAAGACAATCTCTCCAGCTGTCCTGGGTCTCCCCAGGGGTCTTCCCCCGCATGGAAATATGCCTAGAACACTTCACAAAGGAGGCATCTTAACCAGGAGCCCCAGCCACCAAGAGCTACCCACAAACACAAAATTTATCAATTCAGTTACAACTTCATTCTTAAAAAATATTGGTAAATTATATAAAAAAGTGACATTTTAAAAAGTTAATTTACAAATAAAATCTGCAAATGTGTTGTCCTTTCACTACTTACAATTACTTGAAGTATGATTCGGATTGATATGACAAGTGAGACAAAACATCCAAAACACAGAAAAGTCCATATTTTGAAGGTCTGACCCGGGACCTAGTACAGGCTGTATGATGATTAAGGATTTGGTGACTAAGCAGCTATGTTTAAGTAGCTGACAGAAACTACTTAAACATAATTTATTGTTTTACTATTTGTATTCTGCAACAGTTGCAGGGAGAAAATAAGCAAAATCAAACTTTACATGTAACTTTGTAGACAAACAAGGTCAATTACATGAATACATGGGATGAATTTAATTGCATTCTCCATCATAGCACTGTCACAACTAAAGGTTTTTGCAATGAATACAACCAAAGATTCAAATTGGTAATCCTACTGGTGGTATTTTCATCAGGATGTGTGAAGCCTCAAATGTCTTTGATCACATAAACACATCTTGGATAGAAGCCTCAACACAGTGATTCAAACCAGTTAGTCCCACTAAAATAAAACAAACTTTGGAGTTGTCCCATTTCTTAAAACTCGCAAGGTGGAAGATCTTGACGGCCAACTTTGGACATTTCCCAATTTAGAAGAAACAAAAAAAATGTCCTCAATAAATGTGTTACCTACCAGACATAACAAAACTCACTCTATAAGTAATCCGTTTTAATAATTAGTCAAAATCAATTTAATAAATTTGTACTAATTAATGTTATATATGGGATGTAGCAATGGCTCTTGTTAGTAGGGGTGGCACTGCAATGTCCCACTATGTCTGCACTATTTATCATGGATAGGCAGGTGGGCAGAGATCTTACTCCATAGAAAACCAGGAGATCTGTATTTTTAGGGTGCCTCTTTTAAATAACTCTTTATCCATTTTATTTTTTTCAGTCTTGATGAGGGTGATGTAGATTAAAGAAGGGGTCTTAAACTCCAGTCTTTGAGGGGCTGCTTTCCAGCAGGTTTTAGTGCCAAATGAATGAAACTTGTCATTTTATTCACAATGACCCATTAAGTTCAATCAGGTGTGTTAGATCAGAAGAAAAACAGAAACCTGCCAGAAAGTGTCCCCTAAAGACTAGAGTTTGAGATTCTCTCGCTTTAAGGGTCAATAATAGGCAGCTTTTACATATGTAGCAACGCATCACATGTAGGTCATATTTTGGGGTGATCTGAGCAATAATCAACACCATCTTCATTTAAAGTCTTTCTCAAAAAGGGGGCAGAACAAAGAGAAGAACTCAAGACTTCAAAACCTGTTTAATTTCACCAAGCAGTTCACATATCTTGGTGCAAACCCATCAAACATTTACATAGAACCATTTGGTTTAGTTTCCAATAATAAATACATTGCACCAAGCAAGGGAAGTTGATAAACTCCTTCTGTGCGGCAAGAAAAACCAGAGAGAACATGGGTATGTGAAAAGGACATTAACTTGCACTATTTAAAACAATATTAAAAAGCACATTTCAATTTCCTCCTTTGCTGGTTCTCATAATACTGTGTTATATTTATAGTACAGAGAGCTGAAATGATTTGCATTTGTGGGCCCATAGATTAAAAAGGTACAGCTTTAAAGTAGTCCTCTAGTGGAATGAGAGATACTCCTCCAATCCAATCTTGTAGCCAGATTTGAATCAAATCCATCTTCATAAAGAACCACTTGTGTCCCACTGGCCACTTTGTCATCACAGGATGTCTTTTAAAAAATAGATCAAAGTGTGAATATACATGCAGTATACAATGCAGTATTATCAAACCACAGCAACAATAAGACCTGTTACCTTGAGAACATTGCCTCCTTTGCAAAAGCAACCTCTTCTGGGGCCACTTCCACCATCTTGCCTGTTAGCGTGAGCCGAGCGCATCTTGGATCCTCAGGATCATACACCATTTGCCTTGATGCACAATAAAACATGCTACCTTAGTAAAAGCTTTCACAGACTTTGAAAAAAATGTCAATATTCAGAATGACTTGTAGCCATTGGGGCAGATGGAGACACTCCCAAACCAAAAATAAAATAAGTAAAAATGCCAAAATACACTAGCACTGATGCATTTCATCTCAGCATATTAAACAGTTTAGTGTGAAGCTTGAAAATGTTCTTTTAACCTTTTAGAGGTGTTGACGTAACTGGCTTATGTTGATGCAAAATTTAGTTTTAGGACTTTTCTTGTTTTAGTTTTGTGCTTTGATGTTTCAGATGTCAACTGGACTGTAAATTTTTTCAAAATCCCAAGACTACCTGCAGAAGTCTCCTTCAGCCTCTGAGAAGGTGAGAGAAGCATACGGGTTACTTTTCAGGTCGGCCACAGTGTTGTCCATTGGAGTTACATAAAAATAGATCACTCCAGTGCTATTATCCAGTGGTCCATCACTGACTGAGAAGATGTTCCCAAAGGGAAGACCTTTGATCTGTGTGGAGGAAAAAATGAAAACATATTCTATATCACAACAAGGAGGTCTCGTTCATCAAAAGTAATATTGTAACATATTGAATATTGAACAATACTGTTAAAAAAAACTCATCAAGGACCATTAAAGCAGAAATATGATTAGTATATTCTAATTTAATTTACATGTGTTGGTTCTTAGCTTTAGAATTTTTCAGCAACAAAAATACAAGATAATCATAAATTAAATTTCTCTGAGCAGTGATTCATTTCCAGTAAATTTTCAGAGATCTTTATAATCTAAAAGTACTTAAAATAGGCTATCTATTGATAATTTAATGTGGTGTTTTGGAAAACAGGTTTTTCTAATCATTGTGCAAGTAAAAAAAAACTGTGTTACATTTTAAAACAGGGATATTAATGTTTTCTCAAAAAACATGACCCGGGTTGAAAAAAAATCAGAAACTGTTGACCTTTTTCTCTGTTTTGTGAGATTTTGTGTAAAAGCAGTACATTTACCATTTACTTCTGCCAAGATGCATTTGACAGTGTTGGTTTCTCTCTGAAAGCAACATTAAATCAGGTTGAGGATGAATTTTGATGACATTTTTGAGAAATCTCAGAAATCAAATAAAGAGATGAGATTTGGCAAGTGTTCCAGACTCAGTCTTTTTTTTAATAATTTTTTTTACTATAAAGAAATAAGGATAATTTGCCATTAGAGCTTTGAACTACAAATAATGCCCACAATTATTGGCAAAAAAGGCTTGAAAGAGGTGTTTTCTGGGTGCTTCTAAATGCTCGTCATTTAAAATGTTATATTAAAATGTTTCTTTATGTTTTCTATGTTGTATTTAATCTATTTTCAAATATGTTAGTTTTATTAAGGTAAAATAAATCATACTTGTGTTTTTTCTTACCATTATGTGAGCTACCTCTGGGCCACCGTAGTTTGTTTATAGCATAGATACCTTACGATAACTGAAACCATGATTTGTGCTTTAGTGCAACTATTTATTTTTCAGATAACATCAAAGTAAACAACCACAGATAATGAATTATGTTTCATGTCATTAGTAGAATCTGATAATCTTACATGAACTATTAATGGTCCCCCCAGTTATCGCGTTACCTTATCTAGAGTTGAGATGGTGGCGAGATGCCCCCAGTCAGTGAAATGAGCGATGTATCTGGCGGTCCGAGCGGTCTCCTGGTGCGGAGGAGGGTTGCCGCCAGACTTCTTCACCTTCTCCAACCGATACGAGAACAGACGAGAAGAAAGCTGCGCCACATCCTCGCTTTCGGACTTGACTTGCTCTCCGGCGGTCTCCAAGCTGTCTCCCAGGACGTTGGCTTTCCACAGTCCCGCACCGTCCACCAACAGCGCCGGGGCGACCTCCTCCGACAGGTCCGCGTCCTCTACGTCCACATCGTTGGAAGACACGACCCAGGACACGGAGCTCCTCAGGGTGTAGCTTCGACTCAGACACAGTAAGCTGGCAAGCAGTGCCAAGGGAAAGTAACGGGGCCTCATATCATTTAGCTGAGAGAGAATGGCCTTCCTCATCCACTCGCGCTGTTGTTTACAAACTCACGTGCGTGCTGGTGTCATAACACGAGGACATTTCGGTTCAGGGGGCGATTTCTGCGGCGCCCCCTACTGGTTCACCAGTGAAAACACTTTTATATTCAACCTGCTGCTGCTTGTTTATTAAAACATACTTTTGAAATAGTGGGTGAAGAATATTTGCTTCTCTACATATTATTAGTTCACTTCTCCAGTCAGTTTCAGATACATGGCCATTTTACCCACACTTCTATATTTGTAATTTATGAATCCTGAATGAAGCAGATGTGTTTCTGGGTGTTTTGCAACAGTCGTCAAGGAGATTTGCACATCTGTAGATTAGGATTATTTGCAGAATATAACCAGTGTTGAATAAATTCTCATAAAGTAGCCTTTTATTTAATCAGCCACTGACCTTCCAAAAAAATCACTGTCTTTTGAGAAAAACGTGAAAATGTTTAAACAAGATTTTTTTAAAAACCTTAAGTGCACATAATTTATTTAAAACGGTGTGTTGATGTAGGGAAAGTCACTATGTTCCTTTGTATGTTCAACTAAGGTGACGTATTGTCTCATTTTCAGGTTTAGGGGTAATTTAGTCTGGTTTGAATTAGGGGCATGTGTAAAATTATTATGGTTAAGGCCAAATGTGAGGGAATAAAACTACATTTTTATATGAAAAAGATTTGAGATGAATGCCACATAAAAATGTGAAAAGTCATTAGAAATGTCAAATGACTTATTATATAAAAAATATAACCTTCTGATTGTTTTTATACAATGTGTACAACAACATTTTTCAAAATTATACATTTTCACTGAAGTCCCAGTAAAAACATTAAATATATTATAGCTGTGAATCTTTCGAGGTGTAATAATAATGCAAACAGCAGGGAGAAAGATATTCTATCCCACTGTCAAGGTTTATAAAAGAGTTATTTTTCCTGTAAAAGATTAACTTATTTGCAGTTATTTGGTTTTCCCCCCCCACACACACACACACACTTTCACAGGTACAGCCAATAAAGTTAATTAGAAAAATAAACTTGCATCACTCAGAGGCTTGTTCTGTTACAAGAGCAGGGGTGAAGAGGGATACAAGTTGTCTTTTTTATACTACCTAATCCAATTCAGGGTCACAGGGAGACTGGACCCAATCCCAGAAATTACACCTAGAGGTCATTTGGTGTGCCAAACTAACTGAATGCATGGAGAAATCCAAATATTCACCTCTTTAATTTAGTCCAAGGCTGCACCGTGGAGCTTAGCATATTTTCTCCATGTATGTGTGGGATCTCCCTGGGTATTCTGCCTCCCTCCCACCACCCAAAGCGATGCATGCTAAGTCAATTGGTCACTCTAAGTTGTCCCTGGGAATGAGTGTGAGCATAATTGGCTGTTTCTCCATCTGTTAGCCTGCGATGGACTGGCAACCTGTTCTGGGTGTGCTTGCCTAATTGCCGGGATAGAGTCCAGCTTCCCTGCAACCCTGAATTGGATCCTTCTTACTACCTGTCTATGCAGGCACAGTGCAAATCTGTGAGTGCTGCATAGGTTTAGGTTTCCTAATTAACTTAATTGGCTACACCTGTGAAAATATGGCTGCAACATGTAAATCAGCCACCACTCTGCTCACTGTTTCTGGTTCTTATTTGCTTCTTTTTTTTTTACCATTTGAGATTTTGTTTCATTGTTTGCTTCAATCTTCAGGTTCAGACTTTTTTTTATAAGCCTGGTTGTCAAAGCATATGTGCACAAAACCTTTTCTGTATTGTTAATTTTAAGTGTCTGATGGCATCTTTACCTTTTTTGTTCATCTGTCTTTGAGTTGCTATGTGAAAGCTCTATGGCGGTTTTCAGGTGACCATCAGCAGAGGAAGTGACCAGTTATACAGTGGAACTGGGGTAATGCTTATATTTGAGCTGCAGGTGGAGCTGAAAACCAAATGAATGAGTTTCTGGAGATGCAGTGGTAGACATCAGACATTCAGACTTTGTTCTTTTTACATCCGTCTTAACCCACAGTTTCTGTGTATCCAGTGGTCTTTCACCTTTCTGCACCTTTTAAAAGGATGAAATAAAACATGGTAGTATGATAATGTAAAAGTTATATTTTCTTTCTTGCCCATAGATAAGATGAATGACGATAAGTCATATATTTGATTAAATGTAAAGTCTTTACAGCAGTAAAAGGCAAAATTACATTTTCAAATGGATTTTTCAGTAAATACTGTTTCTCTCTTCATTAAATGAATACTTTACCATTAAAAGCAGAGCCAGCTTAAAATTAACCAGAGTTTAATCATCGGCTTTTTGACTGCTTCATCCAACATTCAGTATATTAACCTCAATAAAGGTAGTGTTTTGTAGTGTCACTCCTGCTGTTTGGGTCCTTTCTTCCCCTCCCAACTCTGAAACATTCATTGTTTTGTTTTCCTTCTTAGTCCATAGTCTTATCACTCCAAGCCATGGACTTCCTCTTTGCCATTTCCATCCAAGATGGCTGACCGCTGTCGGACATGGATTCCAGCTGTGTGGGTGACGACAATGGTGATGAAGAAGACCCCACATTTTTTCGCAACCATTTAGTCTCTTGAAGTTTTTCTGTCATTTTTGTGGGACTCGATTCTATAAACAAACACACAAAAAACAAAAAAAACAAAGATAATCGGGCATCACATATAAACGGAAGTTTTTCTTGATTTAACATGATGGAGATTTGTCAACACACCTGCAGATTTTGTCCCTTGTCTCCCATCTAGCAGTAAATATTTGCTTGTTGGTGTGTGTTTTGCAGAGCAGAGGTGCTCATCCGATGTGTGGATTTCAGCTTGAATTTTCCTTAATTCCACCTGAGGAAAATGAAGCATGAAAGGACACAAATGGGGGTTAAATTAAATAACTGGTGAAGTCAGGAGAATTTTTCTAATTATACATTTTTTAAATGGAATAATTTTTAATATAAAAAACATGGGAGCAGCTTTTCATAGCCTACTTACACCTACCTGCTCCCATAAATATTAGGGCAACAAATATCTTTTGAAGCTTTCTTGTGTTTGTGACCCGTTTTTAAAGATCTGTATTTAGCGGGAGTAGTTTGACAGCACTGAGAAGGTGGGATTTCACACTCAGTATGAAAGGTAGTTATAAAGAAATACCACAGACCCCCTTGTTTAAAGGCGATGCTACCCATTCGGCCCTTTTCTCCAGAAATGCAGCCCTTTCTATCACCGAACCGGTCCGATCTGCTCTTCTGATTGTGGGAGATTGGCGATCTTTTTGTACTCTGACGTCACTTTCTTCTTTTCTTGAGGCTGAATCGGAAGTGGTTGCTGCAGCTGATGCAACTGAAGCTGAAGTTATGGATTTTAGCTGGGTGGCAGGCAGGAAACCCTGATTGCTCCAGGAGGGTTGCTGCTGACCTGAGGAAGCATAACTCTGGGCAAGAGGTTGTGATGTGGATGCCATTTGTGAAGAAGAGCGCAGGGGAGAATGAGTAGTCCATGGGACGGTCTGAACAACTGGATGAGATGCAGGAGGCGGCTGAGTTATGTTTGGAAGCGACTGGTTTTCACTGGTTTGTTTAGACATTTGTGATTCTCCAGATGTACTTGACTGACCAGGAGGGACCCCTGCTGTTTTCTGTTGCATTGCCACTATGGATGGTTTAACAGTCTGAGACATCACAGTCAATGTCTCCGTTTGACTTGTAGGCTGCTGTACTTGTGTTTGTGGTTGAGTAGCAGTTTGCATGCCTGTAAATTCTCTGGGGAATCTGCTACTAAAAAGCTGTTGGAGGCTTCTGGTCTTTTCCATTGCCAAACTCATCCAGGACACCTCCGATGAGGATTTTTGAGGGCTAGGCTCGGACTCCTGAGATGTAGTCTCTGCTTCTTTGGGGTTTAAGCATGTCTTTTGGACTTCAGCGTGCATGGGGTTGGATGGTGGAGTGTTATTCTTTGCTGGAAGGAAGATGCCACATGTGACTGGATCTAAGGAGTGACACAAACCGATATGCATTATTGCTATACGCTTATCTTTAATAAATGTCGTTCATAAGACAACATAAATGGTTTTCACAGACTCACCTGTTGGTCTGGGTGATGAAGATGCGTTCAGTGGCAGCTTTTCAGACATCCTACCTGCGCTGTCACTTATTTCCTGTTTTTTCTGTTTGTCGCTTTGGTCCTCACACAAATCAGTCTTTGAAGGACGGGGAGAAGCAGTTTCAGTCCGTATTTTTAGTGACTGGGATGTGGCACGTAGTTTAATGCCAAATGTTGTCTTTCCTTGTCCCTCCTGAGCTTCCTCGGCCACCTCGGCCTCCTCAGCCAGCTCCTGGCTGCTGTCTGACACCTCTGCTTTTAAAGCGCCTGCATCTGTGGACACATTTTTGAATGCTGCTGCAGATTCTGTCTTTTTGAGGCTGTCTTTTCTATCCCATGGAATGGCAGTGCTTTTTGGTGGCACAGAACAGGGACTACCTCTAGGCAGTTCCTCCTTTCCCCTCATACTTTTCTCTTCTTTTCCCTCAAATTTCTTACGCTTAGCTTCAATCTCTTCTAGCAGTCCTACAAAACTGCCTGATCGGGGTCCTCTTGTGGTTTCATCTTCACTATGCTTTTTAGCAGAAGAAGACCTGAAGGTACGGGGGAACTGCTCAGAGGAGAATTCAGCCATTCCAGTCTTCTTTAGACTATTTCTCTTATTGTATGGCATTTCTTCTTTCTCAAAAAATCCTTCTGTTTTTTCCTTAAATTCTGACTCAATGAAGGATGAGTGTGGTCGTCCACTGGTCATTTGCCTGCAAGACTTAGCTCTCATCACCTGAGAGGTGCTTGTCTCAGGAAGTGTGTTGTTCTTCTGGGAGAAACTTTGGCTGGAAAGTTTTGGTGCTTCCCTTGATAAAACCGGTGACAACTCTGCAGATTTTGATAAAAGAGATTGTGAAATGTCAACCACTTCCTTTTTTCCCTCCTCTGTTTCTTCCTCTCGAGCAACAGCCTGCTCTTTTACAGACTCAGGGTAGTTGATGATGTTTAGAGTATGTGAAGGAGACTCAGATTGATTCTGCAGAAAAGAGAAGGCAAAATTAAAGAAAGCAAAGAGAGAGCATTTTGTTTTTATTATCTCCATGAACTATAAGTGGACGATAACAGTCTCTCACCAGAGAGGAGGGTTTCTTCTTGGTGCTGGCTCTCTGATTTCTGGGTTTAACAGACATTCGGTGTCGTGCAGCAGAGATATCTAAAGAGGCAGAGAACTGGGCTGGTGCGCTAAAGTCTAATGGTGCCTCAACAGCAGAAGCAGAAGAATTTGGGTGGGTGGGAAAAGACAATGGATGCAATGGAGTTGGGGGCAGTGATTTAGTCGGTGCTGGTTTAGGGATGGGTGACAGTCCACGAGAAGGTGGCTGAGATGTCGCCTGAAAAGAATAAAACAATATAACCATTATGTAAATAAATGGGTTAGGTAGAGTTCTGCAGGTATTTATTTTAATGTTATGATGCAACAGGGTATATCTTTGAAATGAAGGCTGAATAATAAATACAGATTTTGGAGCAACTTAAATCAGACAATGTCTTAAATATAGATTCTATCATTTGCAAGTCTATTTTTGCTTGGACTTTTTACAGAATTTAACACCATTTCACAGAGTAAAACATTTATTTATTAGGAGAAACATGAACCCTTTAAAGGTTAAAGCTGGGTCCATTAATATGAGTTTTTTATATCATTTAAAATCTCTAGTGGTGTTGCGTAAATGTTGTGATAGATCACCTTGCTGCAGGTTTCCTCTGTTGAGGTGTCATCAAAAATATGGAGAAGGTTGTCTTCTGAAGAGCTTTCTACTTCCTCTGAATGTCTGACTGGCAGAACCATGGGTGGTGGACCGAAGTGCAGTTTCTGAAGCTGAAGTTTCATCTGTGGTAGCAAAACACAGAATTATGCTTTTAAAAACAGTTTCTGTTACCTAAAACTGAAGATTTCGAGGAGCACGGTCTTAAAGAAAAGCCACACCTGCAGAGCTTTAATTTTGCTGTGAACGTTTTCTTGGGATAAAACCCTGGTTGGTTCAGTGTCTGTCAGATCCTGATCTCCCAGAAAGATGCTGTCATGGGACAATGCTCGCGATCCCATCACTCCTTGCGGACACCTGAGGTGACAAAACAAAAGAATATTGACGTGGACTCAAACTAAAGATGGAGAAAATGGATGTGAGTCCGTCACACGGACACTTACACCAAATCTTCTTCAGATCCCAGTCCCTTTCCGACAGTTATGTCACTGACTGACTGGCTGAGTTTGCTATTCCCCTCTGCACCAGCGCCCTTACTTCTCCTGAAGAGGCGTGTTTTCAAAGACTTGATCTTGGACTTTTTACGTCCTTTTCAGCGGTTGGGACAGAGACAGATCCCGATCATAACATAAGCAAGCCTCAGTCACATATTTACAACCTTCAAGTTCATCTGTGGTTTTAAAAATCTTTATCAGATGTAGAGATTAAGTTTTTACTCAGTTGATGTTTGCAGAAAACCGTCTTCCTCTTCTTTAATGTAAAGATTTTGTGACCAAATGAAGAATTACCTACCTGTAGCATCCTCTGAGCTTTCTTCTGTGTGTCCAAAGAAAGACTCCATTGGTTTGAGCCTTAAAACAGATAAACAAAAAAAGATGACAGCAATACATGGTAAGAGATTAATGATTTTTGTATGATATATTGCTCTACTGAAATCCAGGTTGCACCGAGAAAGTCAAAAACTCAAAATATGTTTTCAAACAGTAATGTTATATATAGTTTAAGTGTTACTCTGATACCTATTTAAAAAAGAAATATTCACCAAATGTACCTCCTAAAAGCAAAGGAGCCTGCTGTCACATGGCGGAGGGCATCAATAGTGGCACAAATGCTTGAAAGGTATACTCTGCCCTCAAGAACAAATACGCCTGCAGTTCAAAGGTTTATTATCATCTATTATCAGGAACAGAAACAACTGTCACTATAACTGGGTGGGATGGTCAAAAGAACCTTATCCTTAAAATCAACAAGAAGGAATCTCCACAACTGAAAATTATATAAATCCAACAGTGGCGAGAGAGAACAGTGTTTTATAAGTTAGAGCATTGTATAAGGAGTATGCATGTTATAGCCTT
>JBAMIG010000013.1:8792574-8802985 GCA_037177335.1 Kiunga ballochi | reverse complement strand
GTTCAATCAAGTGGCTAATGCATGACGCCCAGATCTGCAGAGGCTCAGTTAATAAGTTAAAATATGATGTCTTGATATTAGGGAGAGGTCCAATTTCACATGCCATAGGCAGTGGAATTGAAAAGCATGACCTCAATCTTTTTTCATTAAAATAAAGAAAGTTCAATGCCATCCATCTTCTGATGTCACCAAGACAATCCAAGAGTCATTTCATTGTAAGGGGAAATAGACCTGACAATCATTGTTGTACAAGTTCAACAGCCCTGTGTGCTTTCTAAAGCTCCAGTTGCTGCTAAGGTGCACATAAAATCCTCCATCATGAAACTAAAACTCCTGTCAGATAAATATGAATGCCAACACACTGCTCAAACCTGGAGGAGAACATCATGGTCCCCTGTTAAATCTAAAAGCAATTCCCAGAATCCATTTCTAAAAGCGTATCAATATGTCAAAAATATGTCTTGTAATTTGTGGCGTTACAATGCAACTGTAATAACCTTTAGAAATGTCATTTAAGCCATTATAATTATACTTAAGAACCGATTATGACAAATAAAATACAGAGTTTTCAGTTTATTACCAAGTTTTAGAAAACTTACAAACAAGTTCACAGCTTCAGGTCTTCAGGCACAACCCAGTTTAGAGAACACAAAACGAGCAAATTGTTACTCGTGGTCGTTCCTTTTTTATAAGATGCGACGTGTGAAGACAAGCAACATCTTGAAAATGAGTGGAAACTCGCACATTCAAAGTTACATTCATTTCAACAAATGTTAAAAGATGACTGACGGATCTGGTTTGCATATATGGATAATTCATAGTAGTTTTCACTGAGGAAAAAAAACCCGTTGAATTTACAGAAATATAGCTAAATAACCACAAGGTGAGTTAAACAAGAGCCACAGGTTGAGAAATCAGATCAGTCGTTACTGTACAAATCCAGCATTATATCAATGATGACACATAAGAAACCAGTGAAAACGCTTAATACTGGATTAACTCTCAAAGCAAATGCTCAGTGGGTGTTATTTTTATGAAACTTATTACTCTTAATGAGGAAGAGACAAAAAAAAAAAAAAATGCATAGGCTGCTTGATTGCCATGAATGCTGTCTGTTTTCCCTCCAAACCCCAGTGCTACAGAGAAAACAGCTAACCATAGATAAAGTACTTTGGCTAGCTTCTGATTTCTATGTAGGGACACTTAAACAGTTTAAGAGTGAGAAGAATTACAATTTAAAGACCATTTACTAAGAATCCACTACTGGTAAACAATAACAGAGGCAATAACTCCTCTGCTCACGTGTTCTTTTTAAAACGTTTGACAAGAACCTTTAAAAACATTATTTACACATTATAGTAACAAAGCTTGGCACTTTTTTTTTAGCAAAGACAAAGAGAACAAAAATGTATGCAGCAGTTGTCGATACTTCAGGTAAATGCTGGAAATGAGAGCTCAGTGATATTAGTAAAAAAAAAATCAACATGGTTCTGTACCGGCATATCTGATATCTTCATGTCTGGTGCATGTGGAGTGCTATGAGGTAAATAGATGTAAAACTGCTAAGAGATGCTTTGAATTTCACCATGATTAAAAAAAAGTTGTCCTTAGTACCAACAGTTGCACAGTGGAGGGAAGTCACACACACACACACACACACACACACACACACACACACACACACACACACACACACACACACACACACACACAAAGTACATAACACAACCTGCAAAAAGGGAATTTTCCAAAAAGCTGCTACGATCATCCCCGGTATGTGTCCTTGTGAGTAGAAACACAGCATTTTATGCCCTTCAACTGAAGATACAAAAGATTTTCTGTACATTTTTTTTTGTCAAATACTGTCATGGCTCCTTCCGACTCTGGATTTAGGCAGTCATTATCAGTGGGACATTGTGAAAACTACCAGATGTTGCAGCAGTGGTGCAGCTGATAAAGAATAAAATAATCATTTAAATGGAATGATTATTTTAGTAGATGAGCAAAATGAAATGTGGCTTTAAAGCCCACACTCTCTAAACGGTGTCCTCTTCTTCACGTTATCTTCAGGATGCTACCATAAACCTGTTGCACGACCACCTGCACGTTATCCAGGATGAAGTCAAACGCCATACTCCAAACAGATTCCACTGACTGCTGCATGAGCCTGGAAGAAAAATATCAGCAAAATGTTAAAATATCAACAGAGTTTGCGGTAAATAGAGAAACGTCTCGGAGCTTACCTTTTCATATATTTTATAATCAAATCCAACTTCTCCAGATCTTTATCCTCAATCAAATCCGTGCAATATTTCACCACCTGCAAGATGTCCTCCTCCATTGGTTCTGAGAAAAAATGGAAAGATTTCATAAGCTGCATTTTGAACTTTTGCAACTCCACAAACAGTTCAGGCTACGACTCGTTCATTCATCCGTTCAGAAGACGTACCCGTTATCGTCGTGACCCATTCCCGTAAGAGTGTTTTAATGTCTGTCAAGTCGCACGCTCCCGCCAACGCTGGAACAGGACGAGGAACTGGCTTAGTTACGGACACTGGGATGTCCAGTTTTGAGGTGGAGGGACCATTTTCAGTCTGAAATGTGAAAAAAAATAGGTTTAAGATCTGCTTTACATTACACAGTAATGAAAAAATCCTCAATTTCATTGCTGAAACCTGGTAAACTCACCTTTGGTACATTTGTCAGCTCTTGGTTTTTTTTAGGAGGTGGTATAATTTTGCTTGGACTGTTTGTTGTCTGCTTCTTCAGGGGGGAAGTTCCTTTTTTAAGAGGACTCGCTGCATTCCTCTTCTTGTAGCGCCGCTTCACACGACCAATACCAATCCCTACCTCAGGCTGCTTTAGCTGCAATAATGGATTCCTCTGCTCTACTACAGTAAAACAAGATGCCAAAAAAAAAAGAAAGACAAAGATGATATACAAGCTATAAAAAGAAAAAGGCATTTATGTATTGACTCACCTGTTTTTGCCAGGGGTTGGATATTAGTGGTACGGCTGTAGGCAGACTTCAGCTCATCTTGTAGCTCTTTGGGTAAGGCAGCAAATACTTCTGGATCGACCTGTGGTCAGAGTGCAGAATGTGATTGCATCACCTAAAACTGGTTGATTGAAACTGATTATGAAATTTTAAACTAAACTACAATGAAGAAAAAAAAACAGTGTCATCTTTTTGTTCTGTAAAAATAAATAATAATCTAAATAAAATCTCAAATCATTAACCTGTGAGAAGTTTGGTAGCGTCAGCACAATCCCAGGACTGTCTGGCTGGTTTGGAATTTGCAGAACCAGCGCCCCAGCTGGTGGCGTGTACGGTGCAGGGCGAGAAGGGGAAGCTGGACGAGGACTAGGAGAGGAAAGCTGCAGACCAGGTGAGTGGCAGTTATTTGGTCTCCCATCTCTCTTAGTCCACGACTGCTCCACTTGTTCTCTCAGTTCCACAGGCAGAGCTTCCAACACAGAACGATCCACCTTAGAGAATCAGAAACACAGAGAGGCGTTATTACTCAGCTTTTAAGTCATCAACCAGATAGCTCCTTTAGCGACTTACCTGAGAAGGAGAGGGGACTTCAATGCTGAAGTTCAGACATGTTCGAGAAGGTTTTGGTGTCTTTCTGCAGGCGGGCTGTTCTCTGCTTGTTCCTGGAACTGGCTCAGCAGGTGACAATGAAAGTGATGCACAGCCAGCTACTTGGACCTTAGAGGAAGTCTGTTCTTGATGAGCGTCTGCAGCATCTGTAATAATTACCCCAGATTTAATAAGATTTCTGGACATTAACTTTAAAATCTGAGTCACATAAGCAAAACGAACCTTTGTTATTGCCTCCACTGCTCGATCCCTGGCCCAAAAGCATCTCTTTGATGGAGCGTGTTCGAGGCCCCCGACAGTCCTGCGCAACAGACTGATTTCCTTCAAGAAGCTGAACCTGGATGCCGACTCCTCTTAAGTCTTGAACCTGCAGCTTCATGGCGTGGAACAGCTTGATGACAGCAGAGGCAATCAGCTTACCACTGTCGGTAGACTGTGCAAGCATCACGGTCCTAACAGGAAGTGAGAGGTAGAGATGAGCACACCGAGATAATATCCTTTCTTGTTAAAGGAACACAATACAAGAAGGCCAAACTTTCAAACCTGGCTAGGTTATCACAAATGCCATGGCCACCATATTTAGCGGGTTCCAGAGGAGCTCCGACCTTGCGAACCATGACCTTAAGGGTAACCCTGCGACCCCGCAGTCCTGCTTCTTGTAAACGTTTTTGCACCTCCATGGACAAGTTAGTCAGGAAGCACTCTGCTTCATCGACCTAGCAAGTTAAACAAAATATAAAAAAAACACTGAAAATTATGGACAGGAAGCCTCTCCATTCTCACTATTGTAACATATTAAGGCAGCGTAACATCTTAGACCTGGATAATTATCAGATATTTTTGGAGATCTGTCTTGTTTTTAAGGTTTTGAACGGTCTTGCACCTCCACCATTGCAGGATTTTATACACAAGAAAACTTTATGGAGCCTGCCTTAGGACAGCAGATGAAATTTAGCTATTGTGCTAATTCTGGCGTATTTACATTGATGCTTACTTGCTGACTTGTTGATTAATATGCATGGTCCTAATTCAATAAAGATTCTATCTATAAATACAGTCTTAAAAAAAGAAATAAAACCATAAGTTCAGAAAAAACTACTAAAAAAAAAGCAGAGAGTACTTTTACCTGAGTAAAACGAATGTTGTAGTTCATCTCAGCAGAGACGGATTTCCTTTCCTTCTCGTAACGAACTGGCCGGTCATCTAAACCCCGACAAAAGCGAAACAATGTTTGTCCAGTACGGGGTCCAAACTTCTTCTGCAGCTGAGCCAAAGACACGTGCTGGAGGTCTCCACATGACTTCACACCCATAACAGCCAACTTCTTGCCCATCACATGCCCAACGCCTCAGGGAAGAAATATAAACCATTTTTTATACAGAACAGGGACTACAACCATCAGGTAGCGCTGTGTATTTACCTGGCAAGCTGGTTACTGCCAGGTCCCTGATGAAGTCATCCACTTCTTCAGACTTAAGGAAGTACTGCCCATTTGGTTTGGCCTTACGGGTTGCCAGTCGAGCCAGGAGAATGTTAGACCCTGGAGAGATCAGATTAGTCGTTTTGAACTCATAAACTAGACCAGTCACCTTGATTTATTTTACAGTGTAAAGCAGGGATAAACTCACCCATGCCTACTGAGGCGCTGCATCCCGTTTTCTCCTTGATGTCTGCTCTGATGGCTTGAGCCAGATCATCTGGGCTGATGCCCACCCCAGCCAGCAGAGCAGAACCATCTATCAATGCTTCATCACAGCTGAGAGCTTCAATGTCATGGGTGTAACTACAGAAGGGCAAAAAAAAGGGGGCAAGTTATGCTGTCTTATAATTAAAAAGGCTATATGTGAGATGTAAATAAACCTTAGCGTTATGCGGACCTGGCCAGAATCTCATACAGCTTTAGAGCCACCTCTTTATAGGCCTCAAAATCGTATGGGACAGATTGCAGTGAGGGGCACAGCTGTTTTGCTCTGCCGAAAAACATCCCGTTCCTCACACCTGCCTGCCTGCAAATCAAAGAATATATAATCATTTTTCTGTTTGAACAAAGCTGTCACGGCCTGCGTTTGTATCTTACCTGGCTTCGTAACTGCAGGATGCGATCTCTGCCATTGAGAGAGCCGCAGCATCCTGGTCCACCCCGTTGGCATGAGAGTCGGGAGACTCTTGTGAGGGAGTTCTGTGTAGATCGTCATCTGCACCCTCTTAGTTTAGCATAAACAAAGCATACACAGAAGTAGGCAAACCAATGTTAGGATTTCCATTACAAATTCATTAACTGAAAAAGGAAAGCTCACCACTTTGAGGATGAGTATATTTCCTCTGGTAGTACTGCATCTCCACCTGAGGGTTCGCCCCAGGTCTCATGGGAACCTTGCCCTGTCCACGATTGCTGGTAACTGCTACAGGCTTCCCTGCAGTAATAATAAATATTATAGGAAAATAAAAAGCTATTTCAACCAAGAGAGCAAATTAGTTTTTAATCTTTGCAACCATGCTTTTATAGAAAAGGCACATTTTAAAAAAAATATCTTACCTTTGAGGTCTGGTCGATGTCGGATCCCCACAGACACAAAAAAACAGTCCATGTCCACATGAAGGATACAAGACTTAACACTGACTGATGTTGATGTACCTGACACAGACAAAGACATGTCAAACCATCCAGGGACAACTGTCTGAATTTCACAATAAAAGCATAGCATTTTAGCACATGTATCCCATCTGAAATTCACAATTACTTAAATTTTATTTGCCTTTTGTGGGACATCTCAGGTTTGAGTAAAGTTTAAAGAAAGAAGCAGCAAGTTATGTGATAAAGGGATGAACAAGAAGGCTTGTTTCTTAAAAGCACAACCTCAGAAATGCAGCCAGAAATGTAAAAAAATAAACCAACCTAACCTTTCCTACCTTCACAGTCTGCTGATCGCCGAGCCACAGATTTCTTCAATCGATCTTTCCCAGGGTATGAGGTGCCCCCCGCTGCTTTTCGTTTGCTATGCAGTTCATTGACAAACTCAGAAAAACCCACCCTCCATGTGGAGATCTGGTGCAAACGTGAGTGAGAGTAGAACTCAGAGATTAGACCTCCAGTCTGCTCTAGCAGCTGCCCTGAAGACTTAGATGGTGATTCATTGGTCCGTTTGGCTGTTAGACTGGTTGCGCTGAGGGATGCAGGGTCAGATGAAGAGCTGTTGTGGTAACTTCCATTCAGTCGAACCGAAGATGCTGAAGCAGAATAAGATGCAAGGGAAAGATGCGTCTGCTCGGAAACCGAATCAACCTTAGGAGGCTGATGGAGATGTTCAGGGAGAATTTGGGCTTCGCTGGCTTTTGGATCCTCGTGATGGGTGGGTGGCGAAGGTTTAAGTTTCAGGCTGTTAGCGCTTTGTATGCTGGATTGCTCCAAAGAAACAGGAGTTGGGTCAGATTGCTTTGCAGGGCTGAGGGGAAACTCGTACGGGTCAGACTTGGACTGGAATTGTACAAAAGGACTTTGAGGTTTATCTGGTGAACGTTTGACTCTACATTTGGACTTGTCCATGTCAGAAGAGGACTGATCTGTAAAATGAGAAAGGTCCTCTCGCTTTAAGGCACCATTAAAGTGAGCATGTCCGTTGGTCAATGGGGCTTCCTTTACCACCCGTAAAGCCCCGGCATGACAAGCATTTTCTTCCCACTCTTGCGTTTCGTTCTTTTTTGAATGGCTCGTGTTATCCAACGAGGTCCGCAGTAAACCGTTTCTTTGACACAAAAATGAAAAAAAAAGATTATAAAAACTTTAAGAGATGAGTTAAAAAAATGTTGCAACTTATAATTTACTGAGTATACTTACATTTTTAATTCTTCTTCCTGTTGGTGAGGAGACTGCAGAGGCTTGTGTGGGTGCTTTGTGTGACTCGGGTTTGACAGTGGATGGGTGTGTGATGAGCTTCCGTGCCTGGATTCTGTAAAGAGTAGACTGGATGCTGAAAGAGCTGCCTTTGGTTTAACCAAGTGAGTTTCAGTGCTGTGCTGGGATGACTGGGGGTGAGCGTTCCTGCGGCTGGGGATAGGGATGGAGAACTGACCATTGTGGGGAACAAAGAGCTCAGTGTTGCGCTGTGGCAGATGAAGCTTTTGATGGACATCTGGCTGAAGGAGACTGTGGCTTGGTCCTGCAATCTCTGAGGTCTGGCGCAGAGTCATGCCAGCAAAGAGTGTGCTCTTCTGTTTAGCGTACAGCTGGTACCGTAGGAAAGGCAGGAGACGCCCCGCTTTGATGCTACAATTAACAAATGGAAAGTTTAAGCAAAACATTTCAGATCATCTGATATAAAGCTATATTAAACACAGAAAACACACCTGTCCGTGATCCATTCTGGCCTGATGACCTTTTCTCCTCTGAGCTCTTGAATTTTGCTATTGGGTAAATTATTGGCAATGATGTGTGTCGTTTTAGAGCGCGAGTAGTAAACATGGAACTGACCACCGTGCAGCATCATCAGTCTGCGAAGTTCATCTGCACTTGGATCTGCAAACAAAAAGAAACGTTGAAACGCATACACACACATTTAATGTCATGAAGAAAGCAAACTCATAGGAAACCATCTCTCAGTTAATGTACACTAAAACAATTTTTTACAATCAGCTAGCACCTCCCAGGTCTGATGCCCATGTCTTTTTTATTGAGATCTCTCCAGACAGTAAAACTTCCCCCTTCTCTTGTTTATTTGCCTCTCCCAGTAAAACCCTTTTGGGTGTCTTTACTTGGTTCCAAATGCCCATGTTATTGATACCTGGTGTCTTGTGTGTAATGTGGTGCCCTAAAGAGACAAAAAGCTATAAATCAGCATATAGGTAGCTGATAAATAAAATAAAATACAAGGCTAAAAAACAGCTAAACTTGCATGTCAATTAATTTTTTCGTTAAAAATTATATCTTTGATGAGGCTGATGTCCTGATCCTTGTTGATTAAATGTACACAAATCAAGGCAAATTTGCAAAATATGTCATCCAACGCTTAAAAACGAAGGGGGGAAAAAGTCAAGCCCTTTTTGCCTACTGTTTATCATGTACCCTTTAAAACGCAGCAGGACAACACAGTGAGCAATCAATGAAAACTGAAAGAGAGAAGCAAGAGAAAGAGAGGGATAAATCTATAAAGTGCAAAAATGATGGGGTGACACTGATGCAATGCATCCAGCCTACTGGCTGTATACACCGCTTTTGTTACTTAAAGCGCAACAATCAGTTGTTTGTTTTTTTGTTTTGTTTTTTAAAAAGCACATGGCAACTACAAAGTGAGAAAGAAATTAGACTAATTCGTTTTATACGCTCTCATTTTACCCTATCCAGCATCATGAAAGCAGCATGTGTCAAGAGGAGAGGGCTCCCCTTGTATTGCAAATTGTGCCTCTGACTGCTGGATCAGGCTGGAGAAACAGCAGAAGGAAAAGATGAAGGTGAAGAGAGGAGAAATAAGATGAGCAAAGATGAGCAAAACAAAAGGCAGAAAAACCACAACATTGGTTCATTTTTCGTACCGCTTAATCCAATTCAGAGTCGTGGGAAAGCAGGAGCCCGTCCCAGCCATTAGCAAAGCACAACAAACGCAATCACATTTTACCACTTCCTTTGGAAACGGTTTTTATTCTCTGAGACGGTGCTTTTTGCTTTCCAGTACTAACTGGGAAAACAAGGAAACCAAACTGCACGACAACAGTCTGTGTGAACAGGCTTACCTGTATAGCCATTGACATAAATAGCTACTCCACTGAAGATACTGGAAGAGGTTCCATCCTTGTGCTTTTCTTTTGGGGCGTCAAGTTTAAACTGCTTGTCAAGTTTAGAAACCTTGGCAGCCATGTAACCACCCTGCGTGAGAAGAAACACAAGCCTGAAAAGCAGCTTAAACCCACTAAAAATAAAATGAACCCAATCCAATATTCAGTGAATGTGAAATATTTCACATTATTTAAACTCTTAAAACAGTCATTTCAGTTTTGAAAATATCGTCATGATTAACTTTTTCTATTGAGTTATTTAAAAGAAGAGAACGTGCGAAACATAAAAAATACTGATACATTTATTTAAAACATACTTAGAAATCATAATTTGTTGTTACCTGAATGTTTGAACTTAAAATGGTTTTGTCATTTAGATCGGCTTGTCTCAGATTCGATAATGAATATTAATATATACTTCTCATCTTAATAATGTCCAGCCTGAATAATATTTCAGGCTACTCATAATTTCCTATTTGTACTGCACTATACTGTAATTTTGCACTCATGGTTTAGATGAAGCTGTTTAACGGTTCAGCTACACACCATCATACAGGTAATGAAGAATCTCCCAGCTCTGAGCTGTTGGAAGAAAATGTGCAAGAAAGAGAGACCAGCAAACAGGGGGGTCTCATTTTCCCACAAGGAATAGTATGCTTTACTGCATCAGGTGTTCTCTTGCGGCTAATAGGTTACGTTTTTTTTGGGGGGGGGTGGTGCTTGCAGCCATACTCACCCTCTCAGCCCAACCATTGTCATCGCTGGCATTGGCTTTCTTCTTCATCCACCCATCTCGACTCATACTGAGTTGCCTATAAGAGAAAACCACCACATGTAAGATAAACTTAAAATGACATTTCCAAAAAACTATGAAACAGCACAAGATAAAAGATAAAAACATATCTAAATCACCACAAACTGATAAAGCACAGCATTTTACCACTGACATATAGTCTTGTGAGATAGACATTTTTAAAAAATTGAAACGGCATTCTTAAGATTCAGGTCTTCTTATATATATATATATATATATATATA
>JBAMIG010000013.1:8778615-8792304 GCA_037177335.1 Kiunga ballochi | reverse complement strand
TATATATATATATATATATATATATATATATATATATATATATATATATATAGCAGAGTGAAATAATATCCATATGCTTTTTAAAATATTTTTTATTTAATTTAAACATTGGAGAAACACAAGGAGTATTTCTTTGGGATAAAGGGAATAATTTCCAGGACTTTTAAAATTAGTAGTCATTGAATGAGGTAGAAGCAAACTAAAAATCCTTTCAAAATGCGAGGTTACAATGTTAACTGTATGTGTATGATAAGGGTTTTAGGCTTTGTGATGAGCCTCAGAAGTCCAAGATAAGACAGTATCCTAATGCATGCAGACACTGCAGTCAGACTTGTTGCTTAAAGTAGTAGCAACAAGTGCTGTTTGGGCCCTAAAACATTAGAGGTTTTGTTTTTACATAAAAAAGAAGGTTAGATGACACTAAGCCAGAATGCAGTCTGATAACTCTGAAACTATTTAATCAGGAATTAGTGCAAATGTTTGTTTTGCTTCTTTACAAAACTTACATGTGTGCAAGCCAGATGATGCAAACAATGTATCATACAATGCTTGCACTCATTTAAATGAAATACACCTTATAGGGTTTTACGCAAAAGAAGTTTGTGTTTGTGAGGAGGGAGGGTTGTGCCCACAGACATGCCCAGGCACACTCTCCCTCTGACAGGTAGGTCACAACAACACAGCCCCATGTGGCTAGGTCAACTGCTAACATTAGCCTAGCTACTCTAATCAATGCATAAACACGCATGTCGTCGCACCACTGTACGAGTACATTATGTTAGTTCAATATAAACCACTGGGAAGTGTTTTCCTCCACTTGCTAACAATGCTGGTAAAATGAGCTAGCAAACAATGAGCAGGGTGTATTACTGTGTAACTTCAGCACAGTGTTAATCCTGATGGTAAACAACCAGTCCTTAGTGACTTTCAGCCAGGAAAAGTCACTGTTTTGTTTTTTATGTTTTTACCTTTTATGCTGTCAGTGGGGCTGGTTGGTCAGAGACTTCTCTCTCTGCAGATACCGCTCAGCAGAAACGTTGTGTGCGCACTGATCGGGTTAAACGAGGTAAGACCAAAGCAAGGCAAAAATGAAAATCCTCCACACAGTCAACTCGTCTTCACGGCTCTGGCTTTGTTATCTAGAGAAGTGTTTCTGGTGCGTTCAGATTCCTTTATTGTATCATGCTGCCACGCCATGTCTCTTGAACATTTTTGCTCACCCTCCCAGTCCTTTCGCTCTCCATTTCAACCGCCTGATCCATTTGCCTTCTCTTTTCTCTCAGTGAAAATCAAAGCTAGCGACGTGATACGTATAACTTCCGGTAGGACATTTCAAAATAAAACACCCATGATCGACACTGTCATGGAAACCGTGGATTGGAAACGTTTGACTGTAAAGGGAAGCGGGAGGAGCGATATAAAAACCCACACGTCCACTAGGACAAACATGCAAAATTACTCAGTTCAGCTTCAAAGCAAGACGCTTCAAGCTGAATGTCAGGTTTAAAGTTAGTCGCCTCTTCTGCTGACCAACCAAAATCTGCACAGGTCTAGTAACGAATAAGTCCCGTATGCTGTTCAGTGTATCATTCAGTTGTTCACTGCAAAAAAACAAACAAACAAACAAAAAAGATAGCCTACTCTACATGTTATAGAAGGCTACATATTTCTTCCCTCTTTCATTAAAGATCCTTCTTTTCGTGGCCATTTTGAATATAAATGGCAAGTGTCACAGCTAAACACATATAACTGGCAAGCGCAGGATGTTCTCTTTACTATCTAACAATGTATCTCAATAGACTAGAATGGGGAGTGTGTAATATGTCCAAAACAGAGAACATAATTCAAATTATTGTATTTTTTTCTTCAAAAAACGAGAAGACACACACACACAACTTCCGGTTTCCCCATTGGTTTTCGTAACTAACTTGATTCATGTACCCCGGTTTCTTTTTTCAGCGTCAAATTTTGTTGTAATACTGCCACTACGCGGACAATAGAGCACATACCACCTGAAATTACTACAACAGGTCACAGAAGCTTGTATCAGTTTCAATCCACTCACTTTGGGACAATCTTTATAAATATCAACATGCGAATAAGGGGCGTAGAGCTGTTTTTTCCGAACTAACAGCTCTCATACAATAAACAGGTAAATGTTCACCTTACAGCGCGACATTTTTTATAGACTAGTGGTTCCAACAGTGGACTGGAAAGGCTGTATGATGTATGTATTTATTGTTTTAATACTTCATGTGTGTGTTCCGTCTGTCTCACAGCTCCGTTGTCCTCAGACGGCACCGGTCCGTCGCGACGGCAACTAAACCGCTGTGACGCATAGGCACGTGCAGCTTGAACGAGCCAGCAGCTTTACCGTGACAACAACAATCCTATAGGCTGGAGTCATGGGAAAAAAGGGAAATGGCACATTATGTCCCGGCTGCTGCGGATTTCCCAATACAGTTAAAAACACAATGGACTGTCGTGAAATAATCCGAGCCTGATCTGCTTTGGGCACGTGATCTGTTGATTTTCTGTCATTGATTAAGACAACAGGGGTGTGTGTGTGTGTGTGTGTTTGATGAAATATTCTTATTTCAGTTGACTATATAAAACCCAGATTCACGACAAAACACAGCAGATCACATTTCAAGGAAATATGAAACAGAATAAAAAATATCTAGGATCCTTCTGACTCTGTCCTATAAAGTGATCTCATTGGTTGTCCTTTGTTGCTATGGTACCAGACATCAGATGCTGAGGCTTCGGGCTTCATGCATCACATATGTCAGGGCAATGTGAAAGTAGTTAATCTCTAGCAATTTAACAGTTAGATGCTACAGTTGTTTTAAATGCATACTTGTTATTTCTGTTGTTCGGTAATACAAACCTGTTGCTTCACCCCACTTTTGATGATTAAAAGAACAACTCACAGTAAATCCATGAAGATTTTGGTTATAAAGAAATGACTAAGCAAGTGACCTAATAGATGTGTTTAGGTTATGGTTCTGGGAAATAAAATAAAAAATCTTAAAAGTCAATGCAATGTCCTCTGAAGTGATTAAAAACACAAGTTTATGTGTGTATGTGGTAGTTGCAACAAAAAACAGAGACAGCAACAAGTGTCTCTTTGCAATTGCAATGCAGCGCACAAAAGCTTCTTGGAAAACCCTCAAATGAAATAGAATAAATAAAGTACACAAAGTAAAACCAGGAAATTCCGTTGGATATTAATTAGACACCCATAGACATTGACACATTTTAATTAATGTCTTTTAACTGCAGTTCTTTCATCCTTAAGTTCTTATCCTGAAGTACTGTATGTACATCTGCACTTATTTTTAAGTATTCTTGGTATGACCTAAAGCATGAGTTAAAAACTGAGAGTAACTTTTTTAAGTAATGCAGTAGCACAGGCAGCGAGCCCATCTTTTGCCCTGTGTAGATTAAAAATTCACAGTTGGTGAAGAGTAACTGGGTAAATCTAAGTAATGTCTTTTGTTGTATTTGTTTCAGTTGTATTTTATATAAAATAGTCCCTTTTCATGTAAAATTCTCCACTATAAATCATTAATCATCATAATTTTCAGCGTATGTTACCTTTGAGAGGAAAGGTGTAACAGAACATTTAAAAACAAACCCGATTGTTGCAGAAAACTATGGTGCTTTATTGTTGTCAGATCTGCAAGACATCCCTTTGGTGTAAACATTTCACTCCGATGCATCAAGAAAGTTATAAAATATTATTTGCAAACAGTCAGTTTTCTGTGGCCCACATGGGACTAATAAAGATTGATCACAAGGATTTGCTGAGTTTATCAGAATATGACGTTTAAAGAATAACATTTTAAACGTTCACCTGCAATGCAATGTCTCTTTAAGTGAGCATGACACTTAGTAAACATATTAAACATAAAGTAAATGTGTCTATTTATTTCTCAGAGTTTCTCTTTTATTACTTTTGTTCATCCTAAAAACACAGTTCCCATTCAATATTGCACAGTAAAAAAAAACATACAAAAGAAAATATTAGATACTTTCAAAGTCATTGAGAAAAGTCCGAAGGTTTTCGTTCATTCTGGTCATTTTAGGAGTCAAGTTGTTTGGACAGGATTTAGTTTGTTGAGTTTCTCTCTCATCCAGAGGTCTTATCTTATGAAAACAGAGCGAGACTTCACGTGATTAGCCTGTGAAACCTAAAGTCTACAACCACCACTGAGCATTGTGACTCATTGAGGTCTCTTTTAAGAGACTTTTACACATTTTTTTTACTTAAAACTGAGTATCAGACTCCTTTGAATGGCTGAGGGAGAGATGATAATAAGCATAAGGTTATTTTGTAAAGTGAAGTTTTTTCACTTTGTCCACTTTGCCATCTTTTTGTCACTCACCTCAGGTGAGTCCCTATTCCCAGCGACAATAGCAGACTAAAAAAAGGAGTAGTTTCACAGGCTTCTTATCGTTTTATCAAGAAAATAAAGCAATTCCAGTCTATCTGACTCAACCTCTATTAGAAAATTCAGAGAAGATTTTGATATGATTGATTGGTATTTTGGCCCTGATAAAACAAATCTGCTAGATTATTATAAACTCCAAACTATTAAAGAGATTTTAAATATATACATGTGTTTTCACAATTATATATATTATTGGCAACGTATTAAACACCTCAATTGTCCATCATATTTTCAAGTCCAGTAATTTATCAAAATAGGAGGAAGAAGGTTGATATATGCAATGTGTTTTTTTCCTCTTTTAGAAGATTTTAAACGCAGTAAAGGTATTCTCATACCAATATGTGGCTCTATTGGATTTAATGCACATTCATTTCACATACCGCAACAATTAGTGCTGTCCTGTTAGCTGCAAAGAGACCCAGAATTTTTTCTACTCTGCAGTAAATGAGGGCTTGAGACACCGAGGTGAGGTTAAAAGTAAATCCTCTCCATGTTAGTTAAGTTTGGCACTAATGCGTATCCACTGAAGGGCCTGTCTGGTGTATTGGACAGCATGAGCAATGCTACTATGAAGAGTCAATGGCCCAGACAAAGTATTCAAGTAGTTGAAGAACTCTGTAACAAAGAGAAAATGCACAGAAACTGTGAAACCTGAAAACAGTGACAACTGCAATTACATTTAGAAGTATTTGAATCTCTCTCTCCCCCCCCCCCCCACCCCCCCCCCACCTTTATTCTCCTTTGCAAGGTTGTCTGCCACCTCCCAGTACTCGTAGCTGTACAGGACACTGTTGGTAATATTGAGGTGATTTGCTGCCATCTGGTGGATACGTTGGGGAATGCTTATGAGAGCTGCAGCGCTACTCCCTCCATGTGAACTCCGCCCATGGTGTTTTGCATTCAGAGAGAAGGATGACGGGGGTCCTCCTATATCCCTGGATAAAATGATACGTCACAGAGTGATGAAGATCAGTTATCTTTTAGTGACTTGATTTAAAGTGGATAAATCAAACAGAAAGACTTGAGTTGGGAATTACTTACTTTCCACAGTCATTCCAGGAGGAGGGTCCTATAGGCACTTTGGAAGAACTCTAATAATGCAAAATCAAAGTGTATTTAGTCATAGACTTATGCAAAATACAGGACAAAAATCTGAACTGCCCTTTAAATTCTTTTACGTTTTCCAGAAAATTCAAGCTATAGTTATTTGTTGAACCATATTTTAATTATTTTGAGAAGTCTAGCCATCTGTTATTATCATTCCCATGAAGGTAACTGGAGCCTATCCCAGTAATTATTGGGCAAAAGGCAAGATACACCCTGGAAAGATCACCTGTCCATCACAGAGTCTTCACAAATGACAAAACTAAACGGTTAATGAGGCAAGAACCATAATATCTGTATGTTTTCTTGTGAGATGAAAGTAATCTTCAGAAAAAATTCTTCAGGTTTTATAAGGATGTATATACAGTTCTCTTTGGGTGTTGGCAGTGTTTTTGTTCGATTCTTCTAAGATGATCTCACTGTGCTTTAACAGTTTTCCAATGAGGCTACAGTAAACAGCTGAATATGCTGCAGGCCCAGATGTGTTTCTTCAGTCTTGTGTAAGTTCTTTGCTTAATTTTTGGCACTTTTCAGCAAACTAGTTCTTTGAGATCATTTTGTTGGTGATGAAAATGCTATTTTATGTCTGTCAAACTGTGTTCTTTTTTATGTTTTAAAAAATTACAATAAAGTTTATCACAGCAGAAGCAACATGGAAGAATTTACCTCTAAATGTAAATGTTCTGTTTTGATTTACCTTAAAATAATCAAGCAGCACTTTGGAGTATCTTAGTGCATGGTCTTTCTTTAAACGAAACATCTGCCAGTAAAGGAGGGCAAGGCATCGGAAACTGTGGACACACAAAAACAAATCAGACAGACCACAAATCATCCCCCAAAATGTGAGTCCTTCCTTTGGATGAAGGATGCAGTATAAACATAGGTAACGCTACACGCACCATAGAACCGCCAGCTGTTTGTCTTCTTGTCTTGCTCCAGGGCCAGAGTGGCTCTTTAGCCTCATCGCATACCTTTAAAACACAGGACCATTAGGGGAGCCGCAGCTTCTGTTATTTTGTAATGATTTTTAGTGTTTTTGCGTCATTAATCAATAAAATCCACCTAATCAGCTACCTAATCAGCTCCACTGTCTCTGAATACATTGTGTAAGGAGACTTTGCCTCAAGAGGCCCTTCCTCCATTGCTTTCCCACATTCCATGAAGGAGAGAGCAGCGTCAACGTAGTTCACAGCCTTTCCCAGCTTGTCCACCTAGAAAAAAAAAAGAAATATGGAGAAAGGGGTTGTATAATAGAATATAATAGAGTTATATTCCTAAAGTAAGTAGAAGCTTCTGGAATTAGGTTAATAGACATTCATCTTCCAAAAATGCAATAGATTCATGCAATATTTCTAATGATAAAAACCCACCATTGCATCAGCGCGGTGTTTCATCCGTTTAGCTTCATGTAAGTAGTACTCTGCATGGTGAGGACTAGAAACATATAAGCACAAATGAACTACAGACTATTCCACTGGTGTTGGAGGGTTTGATTATATCCTCCATCCATCCACCCATCCATGATCTATCAGGCTATAACAGATTGATGGATGGATGATGGAACAAACCTCCAAAACAACAAATCCATTTAATTAGATCAGTCTGTTTGGACTTTTCCCTTTTTATGCCTAACTTATACAGGCCTAATAAACAGGGTGTGAATCTTATCAATCAGCTCTGCATCTGACAATCTACACTCAGCTGTGAAGTTGTGATGTATTTCCATAAATGACTTAAATACTGTAGTGAAACTAAAGCAAACCCAACTGGACAGATGTAAATGAAAATGTTGCAATGAAGGGACCATTATGTAACGGTAAGGGAATAATGGGCCTTTTAAATTCTCGTGAGTACGTTACAGTAAGTTGCTCTCTGTGCGAAACAGGGAGCTCTGGCTGTGCAGCGATGCATTATGTGGACTCACCTTTCTTGGTTTGGCACAGTCCCTCTGTGACCTGAAGGGCCCCAGGAGGACTCAGATTGAAGTTGGGGATGTCGGGACACTTTTACACTCTCTGTTTCTGTCTTGGGCTGTCATGTGCAGGGATAAAGAAATAAACTAAAACGTTGCAAACTGTCTGTCATCAAGACAACTCACGATTAATGTTACCTTTACAGCAGGGTCTCTGTTTTTCTCTTTGCTCTTCGGGGTGTTTGTGTGATGCTGCTCTGCAGTCTTTATTTTGGAGGTAGGCTTGTCGGATTCAGGGCTCTGGGGCAAAGGAGACAAGGGCGAGAGAGGAGATACTGGCCTCTTGTTGTCTGAGTACTCCTCTAAGTGCCTGTAACATACACAGACTACACTGACATAAACCCATTTTATAGGGCAGAAACACCTGAATATAGCATCATTCTGTATCCCTTTATGAGACAAAAAGGGTTGCATTTCTTACCCATTGTGTGTAGTCTCTGTCACAAAGTTCTCAGCTGTGACTGATGATGATTTGGTATTCTCTGGGGGGTCAGCAGGATAAAGCAGACTTCTCTTGCTGTCTCTGTGTGATACACCATTCTCCAACTGGTCATCCAGAAACAAACAGTTTTAAATAAGCTTCGTATTTATGGCTGGAAATCTTACAAGCTGCGTAAACAACTCAGGAGGAATGCTTGTTGTCTACCTTGCGTTTCCTTTTGCTGTCTTTCGCTGACGTCTCGGGGACAAACATTTGTTTCATAGCCCCTTTTGAGTTGACCTTGCTGGATGACGAGGATGTTGAGGGCTTCTTGGGAGTAGAATTTGTGGTGCTGTCTGGGACTCTCTTGAGAAGACAGAGGTCTATTTGCACTACCAGATTTCTCAGACCCCGTTGGGAAGAAGGAGCTGTCTTTTCATTTCGCCCAAATGGGACCAGGGTGTAGAGTTTCTGCTTCTCCTCACTTTTCTGCCCCTCTCTGGGATGACCTGGGTTCGATTGTCTTGGGGGCACCACTTTTGCCCTGGCACTGTCAGGTCTGCCCGTGTCCTGCTGCCCTCTTTTGGTGAGTTTCTTGTGAGACGTTGAGTCAGCTGAAACTTTGGCGACTGGAGATTGACTCTCAGATTCAGAGTCTGAGTTTAAAGAGGATGATGACGATGAGGACGAGGATGATGGGGAGGATGGGGATGATCTACGAGGACTCGGAGAGCGTGAGGACAGAGTAGGTGCTGGGTCTGGCTGTAACTCTCTATCCTCACTTCTTCCTGTTTTTGTCCTCCCCTGACGGTGGGAATTGTCTCGAACTCTCTGTTTGGTCTGAGATGTTTGCCATTCATGCGCTTGTTCCCGCTTCCTCCTGTTTTCCCTTCTCACTTTCTCCTCTCTTATCCTCTGCTCTGTTGCTACCTCCTCTTCTTCCTCCTCTTCTTCTGAACTTGAGATCCAGGGACGTCTCAGTAACTGCTCCTCCGCCAGCCTCCTTTCTTCCTTTCTCTCCTGCTTCCCTTGTTTTTTATGGAGTCCGTCCTCCTCTCTCTGTTTTTTCCCCTCTGCTCCTGTCGGATGAACCCCTCTCTGTTCCTCTTCCTGTGGCTGAACTTGGAGCTTTCTCTGTGAAGTTGTTGTGAGGTTGGCAAGCGCACGGTTTGGTGTTGAAGTCTCCAATGATTTGGATCTATGTTTCAGACGAGAACTGGACCCAGAGCTCAATCCAGTACTGGAATTACTAATAGCTTTTGAGGTAGATTGGGAATGAGAACTACGGCCGGCATTGGTTTCACGACTAGTGCAGACTGAGCTCTTTGTTCCTGAATGGCTATGTCTCACACTCTCATGGCATACAGGCAGTGGTTTCTGGCAGGATCTGCTTGATTTGATTTGCTCAAAATTTGATGTGTTTTTAGCTTTGGAAGCTATAGAAACAGATTTGGAGCTTGGATAAGAAGTAGGCTGGTGTCGAGATTTTTGGTTGTGACTCTGATTAGAGATTAAAACGGTAGATGCTTTTGCTTTGCTTTGGTTTTGGTCTTTGTCCTGTGTGGGGGGAAACTTGGACCTGGGATGATGAGAATGGAGATGATGAATGTTCTCTCCAGGCTTATTTTTTGCATTGTTGGTGGGCAATGGAGCGATCCATGGCCTAACTTTTGTTCTGTGGGGGTTAGATGTTAGACCTGGATGTGCTTGGCTCTGATCCTGATCCCTAGGGGAGTGATGAATCCTGGAAGGAGCAGGCAAACTCGGACTTGGACTTTTTGGAGGACCTTGTGGAAGAGGACTAGGGCTACGGCTAGCTATCGGGCTTCCACACGGACTTGGGCAAACACTTGGAACCGGGCTAGGGCTTGACCTGTGCCTTGGACTAGGGGTAGGACTTGGACAGGTGCTTGGAAATGGGCTGGGGCTTGGGCAGTAGCTGTAACCAGGGCTAGGTAAGGGACTGATGTCGTTGCTGTAATTAAACTGTGGGCTGGGAATAGGGCTTTGGCTTGGGCTGTACTCTTGATTGCTGTCCCATGATCTGGCTGGGGATGGGGCTCGCTGAGTGAGAGGAGAGAAATGGCATCCTTGAATGTTCTGGGAGGAATCTTGTTCAGCACTGGCAGGTTTTTTCCGAGATTTCTTCAGCCATTTATCTAACTGCCACTGGGTAGCAGCCGGGTGTTCATTCTTTACCACACAGAAAAAGAGACAAAAGCAAACACATTTAGATTTAATGCTTATGAACAAAAAATGTACCAAGAATTGTTTAATAAGACAGTTATGTGCATATAAATAGTTTGTTGTTATTTATGGAAACATTTCTGTTACACAAAATTACTTTAATATAAAGCATTCAGCTGTGAGAACAATTGTCCCAAGACCACAATTTCTTTTGGTCATTATATACAGCTTGTTTACTCATTCTGGTCCCGCGAAAGCTGCAAGCCAGCAGGTTTTCAATTTATTCCTGCTTTTACACACCTTTACCAAATTACAAAGATCCAACAGCCTTTCAAGTTCTGCAAAATTACTCTTTTATTTGAGCCAGGTGTGTTGGAGAAGGGATACATGGAAAACCTACATTATTCCTGATGGACAATCACATTTAATGAAAACCGAACACAAAACATCACCACAAACACCTCATACATATCATACATATGTCAAATACAGTAGTTAAAGGAGTATGGGACAATGGGACATTGGAACATAAAGGTATTGGGACAGTTATAGGATCTGGACATATTGAAGTTGAAAACAAATATAAAAACAAGCCTAAAAAATGTGTTCAAATCCGTGTGATAAACATAAGCTTGTTTTTAAATCACGTGATTCTGATGTGTATCTGATCACTCTACACCAACATGCCCAATCTTTCAAATTCACATAATTTATCTATATGAGGGGAAAAGCAATGAAATTAGTACGGTAACTATAAAATAACTGCAATTAAATAAAAAACTACTACTAAAAAAATTGAAAACAGTTTTAATTAAAGATCTTAAAAAGGCAATAATAACTAAAAAAAAACTGCAAGAATCAAGATATGCAGGATATTATTTCTGAATGCACAAGACGTGAAATCATGAGGCAGATGGGCAACAATTGAAGAAAACCAAAAGGTGCCTTTCCAATTCACACAGGCTCACCAAAATCAGACAACAGAACATTTGAAATGAGCTAACGAACACTACACCCAAACCTACAATAATTTGCTGCGAGTATGCAGCAGATTCTTGTGTGGAACGATGCTCGATCTAACAAGTCTCAATTTCAGCTGCCAGGGTCATGCGGTCAGAATTAGGATCAATCCTGCCTTCTTACAACAGGTAGCTGGTGATAGTGGTGAAATGGTATGGGAAATATGTCATGCATTGAGCCCTTTACTGCTCATTGAGCATTATTTAAATGCCACAGCCTACCTGAGAATTATTACTGGTTCTTAAATTAAAGGGTCTACACTCATACAAGTAATGTGAACGATATAAAGCAGTTGGTAAGTGTAAAACACAAATTCCTTGTGTTTTAATAAAAACTACCCAAAGTACGATCCAAACAATCAAAGTGCAATTTCCCTACTGATTCAAATTTATTAGAAAAAATATAAACTTTAAATGAAAAATCCAGATAAAAAAAACTGCATTCCAGCAATAGCTCAAACCTCGCTTCAGCATCCGACATGGACTTAAAAACTCTGTGCTTACAGCAGAACTAAATCTCCATGTAAATACTCTAGCTGACTTAGCTTAAGTAACTAAGTCACTTAAGGTTTGCTTTACAAATGATACCCAGACTGTAATAATAAAAACAAAATGAGAAAGCAGCTGTTATATTTCAGATATAATAAAGAAAGAGGGTACTCACAGCCAGAGACTAAACTTCTTCTTTTACGCGTCTCTCTTTCTGTCTGACCAGAAGCTAAATTAAACCCCTTCTCCGCAAGCCAAACAGTAACACCCCCCTTTCCTCCTCCTCCTCCTCCTCCTCCCCTCACTCCCACCCAAACCCTCTAACCCTTCACCCCCCCATCCTTCGCCCTCTTTCCAGAGGAGACACTGCATCTCTTGTACCGTCTCCACTGCCCTCCCTCCCGTTCCTTTTTCTCTCGCTACCTAGAACTCTGGATTCGCTGCTTCCACGACTCCAGCCCCCATCTTTTCCCTGGGAGACACTCAAACACTCCACGTAAATGAAGAACACATGGTACACACCTACCACCCCCCTCAACACACACACATACACACACACACATACACACCCTCCCCTTCAGTTCCATTGGGGCCCAAACCAGTGCATTTTCAGTAATACAGCCTGCTATGTCGCACAGGGCCTTCCATTCAGGAAAGAGGAATGGGTTTCCCCCTTTACTACACACAAAGTACACGTCTCAACCTCGACAATGACTCCAAAAATACCACCAGCACTTCATCATATAGGTGCCAAGATATATAAATATATTTGAGATGCTGAAAGAAAATTGTCCCATACTAGTGTTTAGTATTGATTTGAAAATGATCTCTACTTCTAGATGTTAACATAAAGTCAGATCCTGATGACTTCCACCTCCTAAGGGTTTTCCTGTAAGACTCAGCGTGTTGACATGACACAGAAGCTCTTAGTCCCAATGCTACCTCTGGCCCACGACCACCAATCCCTTTTCTCCAACTCGCATGCATTCCTCTCTCCCTCCCCACACCTGCTGTCAACTGCCTCGAGGCCACCACTCCCTGTAGAGACTTCATCCAGAGAGTCACACAAGCAACGGAGGAGAGACAGAGAGGACAGAAAATAGAACAGCAGGCTGAACCATCAGTATCCGGTACCTCGTTGTTGTTGCACGGGGGTTGTGTACTGCCAGGCGATGGGGGATCCGGGTGCCCTTCTGGACTCCGGCTGGGACTGCAGGAATGAAGGCTGCTGCTGTCCGACTCCACAGTAGAGTCAGAGTCTGAAGTGTCCGAACTGGAATGTCTCACCCGCCTGCCATGTGTGTGTGCTCGCTGTGCTGACATGCTGTCGGTCCACACACAAACAAATATCAGAGAAGGGTCAATGGAGCCAAGTAGTGCTATGTTGTTCTCACAGTTTAATTTATTTTTAAGAAGCCAGCTAATATCACAAATATCCACAATGCAATTACCTGCATCTGTCCCAGGAGGTGGACTCGTGAATGGCCTTTGTGAGCACAAGAACAGAAACGTAGCATTCATTGTATATATTCAAAGTACTTTATAGATATATGTGGATCAATATTCTCTTAGATGAAGGAAATTGAAATGATATAATCAGCGTCAGACTCAAAAAACAAAATTTTAAAATGCAATTCAATGGAAAAAACTGTTCTTAATCATTTATGCATCTATTTTTGCAAAAGGTTAATGAACTTTGAGTAAGAAAGAAAAGTGAGGAAACGAGGTTAGTAATTGAGCTTTGGGTGGAATATAGCAGATTTCAGAAGTCATCTTCAAAATCTTTGGACTACAGGAAAACATTGAAGAATATTATGTGATGCATTAAACAAATTCACATAATAGGTATCTGAACATGAGGTAAGTTAGGCAACATGGTTTTATTAGTATTTCTCTTTTAATTTTTTTTTAGTTGATACATACATATAAATATAAATATATATATATATATATATATATATATATATATATATATATATATATACATATATAAAATCGATATTAAAAAGCAGTTCAAAGGGCCACACACCCTGTGCGTGT
>JBAMIG010000013.1:8767020-8778527 GCA_037177335.1 Kiunga ballochi | reverse complement strand
CACCCAAGGACCTCTCCAAGACTGGGTTGAATAAAGCACTGTTTATATTTCACTCGTCTCCGAGGTCCTTCATTACACCTACCCTTTGAGTGTCATCTTCATCACTGCTCAGCTTCAGATCATCAGCTAGCATCCTGTAAACAAATATAGTGTTTCCAGAATCACATTATGTTGAGTGTTTATTCTAATATGAACAAAGAAATTGTATCCATTATTTACTGGTGATCACTAATTCAACATAACTTGTCAGAAAATGTTGTGTGTCTTGTTCAAAAACACCTGAGTATTAGAAGCCTTGTCCTGTTGTTGTCAATAACCCGGTGTGTCTGTACATCTTCACAACAGGAACAAGTGCATAGAAACACACAAGTCACAAAAAAAAAAGTGAAGCAGAAACTTTGATCCTATAGACATTTTGTAAGAACTCTAAATGGAAAATCTCCTCATAAAGTCTGGAGTAAAAATAAAGTTTTAAAAGAAGAAGAAGTAACAATGCACTTCCTTCTGAAGGACGCCCTGAAGACGTATTTAGTTTATTTTAGTCTTGCCTCGTTGCTACCAAATTGTGGGAGGACATTTGCAGCTTGTTTTATACATGAATTGAAACAGCATGTAGATTGCTTGGCTTCGATAATGAGCCATCTGAGAAAAAAGCCCCAATAGTTTATAATTAAATTAATCCTATATTTACCTAAATGGCATATGGATATATGCCTTAATAAATGTTTTCTTTTAGGATTATCTCCAGAACATTTTCAGAACAGCTGTTTGTATGAAAAGAGTTTTAATTTGTAATGTTTTGTTTTAAAACTCCAAAGACTTTTATAGACTAAACAATAAAACACAGAAGAAAGGTTGAAATAAAAATCACTGCTTCTACCACATGACAACACCTGTGTTTAACTAGACTTCAGCAGTCTGACTGTCACATATCCATGCTGTCCCCTGTTGTTTAATTCCTTGCTTTTGTTCTTATTCTCTGATGTACGTTGCTTTGAAGAAAAGCATTTCCTAAATAAAAGTTTTTCAAAAAAGCGAAATAATGATTTTCTGTTGCTTTTATTTTATTACTATGTATTAGTTCAGTGTTATGGCAACCCCTGTCCCCTAAAAAAAACTAAATAAAAAAATACTCAGCATTCATTCCTCTTAGCTGTTAAATCTGTCCTACTATTCAGCCTTGAGGCACATTAAAAGTCATGCTTACACTGCACACATCATTGATGGGAAGCCCACCAGTAACTTTTTATTTAAAAAGCCTCAGCTAAAGAACATTTTGTGAGATAATGAGTAGCTTGCAGTTAGCACACACCACAGAACATGTGTTTTGCATTTTTAAAAAAATGTAAAATGTTAACAAACAGGAGCACATCAGTCTTTACTGACAGCTTTCAGGAATGTTAGGGCACCTTTGACCTGACCTGAAACACTGAGTTGACTGACTTATTGTATTACTTCCTTTCATGCACTCATTCTCTATCCCTCTTTCGTTTCCAAGATGATAAACTTCCTAAACATGTTGTACAGAGATGAACATATTAATCATGTGTTTGGTGGATGTTTTTCCAACAGTGCAAGTGAAGTTAGATGATCCTTGTTGGATCATGTTTCCTCATACTCCACTTACGATTTGTGGGGTGCTACACGGGGGTGACGGGTCATTCGCAGCTGAGCCTCCCCCCGACCTGGCAAAGATGTTAAAACATTTAGTGGGTAAACAGTGCTTGTAAATTATTGGGAAAATAAATTGCACATGTGAATGTGTCTTACAAAACACATACTTTGCCTTTGCAGCGTAGATGACTGTTTAGCATCCTGTGGAGAGAAGAAGAAAATTAAAAAGCAGACTTTACCAGCAGAAGCAACCAAATTCAAGAGATTAAAAGAATAAGTATTTGGAGGCAGTGCTAAGTGACACGAATGCAGCTGTAGATAAAGAGGCCCGCCACATCTTTTTACAGTGACTGATTCTTCACATTGGCTAATGAAAAGGTCTTAACTGGTGTATCTTGTCCCTTTACTGAGACCAATGGAGTATCTCCTGCCACCATAAGAATTTGTTTTATTATTGTTACTTTTTAACTTGTTCATTTAGTCCCTGAACTGAATTATGAGATGACACAAAATCTTAGTCCACAGTTTTACTGATGACACTCAGCTCTTCGCAGCTATGAGACTCAGCTGACTGATTTGTAAACTGTTTGATAAATATTAAGGATTGTACATTACTTTATTCTTTTTTATGTTAACAAATGGAAAACAGAAGTACTGATTCACAGAGACACCACTGTACTAAATACATTAAGGTTAATGTTGAGATCTAGGTGATGGCATCCCAACAGATAAATAAGGAAACCATAAGATAAATATATTCAAAGAGCTGAACTTCAAGCTTCTTTATTAAAGAATTTTTCATACAGACCCAACAACTATATCATCCAAAATGTGAGTAGGATGTTATACTAACTGGAACTCCAAATCTCACTAGCACGACTTCTAAACAACTGGTTTCACTTTGTCAATTAAATGTCAACAAACCAGACTATTTTTAATTCCTGTGTACCTCCCTTAATTATAAAACACAAACAGCAAAATGCCATGCATACCCTGGAGCTGTAAAGTATTCGTTGAGCATGGTCACCCCGTAGTGCTTGTTGGGATGTCCAGGACTGAGTCATGTCCTATGGAACAGAAATGGGTTTGGTTGAGTCCTTACAGAGACAATCCACAGACATCATAAACTTGTCTTCATAACTTTCTTCAACTTAATTAGAAGTGACCCCCCCACCCCCCACACATATGCACATTTGACAGCTAGCTTTCATTATCCGCCATTTTCCACCCCATCAGGGGAAGCGTGCCTGGATTTAAATGAGCGCTAACTTCTGGTGCAGGGTTTGGAGACATGATTTACATGCTTGAAGTGACTGTGATCAGTCACCGTGCAGTGAAATGAAAACCCCACTTTATCAGAGTTGCTGCACTAATGTAAGAGCAGGTGCATGCAACAGCAATTTATTTACTTCTAATGAGAGTAAGACACAAACTAAGGACTGAAGTTGCAATTAAATACATTTGATAAGAGATATGATTTTTGCAACTTTAGAAGAGGATGTTAATGCATTGTACAGAAAAGCTATAGGTTTAAGCTACTAGTAGATTTCTCATCAGTTCTCAGTGCAAAAATGACAATTTACAATTTTTTATTACAAAAACATTTTTATGCATTACCTGTAGAACACATTAGAGTAAAATATGACCTTACTGAGCATAGTTTAGAACAGGAAATAGGGTTGTCATCTACACAGTCTAGTTTCAATGAGTCAAACTTGGGGGGAGGAGTTTATTGACTATTAACACTAGTTAAAAAAGTAGTTTCAGCTTTGACTGAAGTTATTGAAGCTACTTGAATATAAATATATCTTACCAGTTTCTCAATACAAATTTTAATAACAGCTTAATGCTAGGGTAAATTCTTTTCGGGAAGTAAACATTTGAAATGTATTTATTCAAAGCGTACTGTGGTTACATTTTCCACATCCGTTTCTCCTTTATCTATATGACTGGCATGGTTATGATGATAACGATGACAATTTTTATTCAATTTCTTGCTCTGTGATGAATCTCTATGTGACTGCATGATTCATCTGCAACATTTCCAGGCAAACTCCACAGAGATAGGTCCAGTCCAGTACAAATTGGGAATATTCATGCAGGGAGGCCACAGTGAAAACCACCACACCACCGTTAAGCCCCACTTAAAATAGTGATGCATTCAAAGGAGGGGAGATGTTAAGAAGACACCACTAAACAGACTGAACCAGACTGATAAGGAAGAGAAAAATCCTTCTTTTACCATCTAAAAAAATGTAAGCAAAACGTCTAACAAGTCTGACACAAATCCTGAAAGACATTACTTTGTAAGATCAGCAGAACAACTCCGAGTGCCACCATATTCACCTCTCCTTTACCACCCACAGCCTACAGTGCCAACCACTGCACTTGCATTATTGAGAGAGAATTAATAAAAAATTGATATGGTGAGTTACTCCTCACATCTGCAGGACTGGGATGGTGTCATTCACATATTCATATCAATGCACAAGATGTTTGAGACCACGTTGACTGCACAATAATGACTGCTTTCTTTCATTCATTGGGCTTATAAATCGGATCTCTCATACCAGCAACAAGTTGAGATATAAATTAACTTCTTATTTTTCTTTTTTGTTACATGAGACAGTTGCATACTCATCATATATGCATGTTCATTAGTTTAAAAAGACCCATCAAGCAGACCCTGCATTTGCACAAGTCACTGAAGTACTATGTTCCTTTTAAACTGGTAACAAAAATAAGACATCATGTTTTTATCTGATCATAATAAGTGTATGCAGGTGGATTTAGTCGTGAAAATATTAAAATATCTATTTGACTCAAAGAAAATCTGAGGTGATGCATGTGCTAACTGAAATATGCTCATAAGATTTTTATGAACCTGGCAGATGTGTATAAATTGTCTCTCCTCCTCACCCCAATCTCCCACTTCCCACCCACTACAGAGCACCCTGGAGGGAAAGTGTTTCCTCTCGCTGCTCATCCTTTCACTTCATTATCTCTCCTTCCTCAGTCACCAAGGACACACCACCAGGCCTCAACCCTTTCCTTGTCCAACAACAACAAGCTCTCCCAAGTGGAACATCATGTCTTGCTATCTTTCCCAACCTGTTCTCCATCCCTATTTCTTTCCTGTGCTCCCGTGCAACTCACAATGTTATACAGCGATTTCTTTTCTTTTAAAATGAGAATCATTCAACATTCATTTGCCGACATAAAAATGAAGCACATTTTTTTAGAAGAATAATGTAAATGTTGATGGCATATGATTGATTTTATACTGGTTTCTATACTTTTTAAAATGTATTTTTGGAATCTCATGAGTCTTAGACAGTTGGTCAAAATGTCTCATATTGGTATCATGGGGAAAAATGACCCAAATTAAATAATTTAATAACAGATGATGCATGCATTGGCAGTAACCTCGTCTGAGCTACTGTTTGTGCTGCTTTTTAAATAAAGAGTCCATTCTGACATTACTCAAATTCTGCTGGTAAGTCAAAAATGATAAATTTGCTTTCAGTAAAACCTTTAAAAAAAACAAAACAAAACAAAAAAAACATAGTTAAACCCAATAAATTCCTTACCTCAAAAAGATCTTTGGCACAGCAGCTGTGTTTGCTTCTAGTTACCTGCACAAACCAAATTACAGAAATATTTTAAATGAACAAAGCACCACAGGAAACTAAACTACACAGAGACTAACAGGGACTTTTGTGACACTCCAGAGAACTTTCAGATGCAAATTTTAGATGCAGCACACACTTACACGTACAAATATGGCACAGTCTTGCATGAAGCAATCTATAGACCAAATGATTTCATTCCTTCACCAACACTTACACATCTAATGAACGTTCAGACTCCGTTGCAAAGATAAACTCACACAAAGATAATCAACCTCTGCTGTTTTCTTCCCGCTTTTTTTTTCAGGTGCATTCGAACCACTTTACTGTAACCCTTACTGTCTAACACACACAAACAGTAACTGTGAGTGCTGACGTTCGGTAATGACTCATGTCTTCAAATTCACAGCTGTACAAGATCAGCCGGATGCTGTGTCTGATGCAGTCTACTTTCAATTTGCATCCACAAAGTAACTCCTTCATGAGCACCTCAGCTTGCCACTTATAAAGCCTTAGACAGTATTACTGATGCTTTATAGATATAACCATAAGTCTTTGCATTTCTCCATTAGTCTCTAAATGATTTGTTTTTTTCTTTCTACAGTGTGAATTAAACACAAAATAGCAACAATAGACACAATTGTTGTTTTACAATTTGAGCTTATCTGGTTTTGTAATAGTGTTATTTTTCATTTATCTTTTTTGGTTAATAATCATTTCTTCTTACAGCATGGTTGCTGAGAGCTGTACAATTTCTCCTTTACAAATTGTATACCATAATAATTTGAATGATGTGCATTTTATTTGTTTGCCTCCATGTGTGTAGCACACACAATCTGTGTGCAGTGTAGCCTGCATGTCTCTTTTTTGAGTGACAGTGTCTGCATATGGAAAATAATGAGCGTGAGAATTGGCTAATATTATAACCACAAAGCAGTTATGGGGTCCCAGTGACTAAACGAAAAGCAACACAAGAGCACTTTGGCTCTCTGTGGTTTGGTTTTGCACTGGCAGATCAAGTCTGGCTTACTTCATCAGTTTACATTCAGGCCCTACATTAGTGCTACTATTATTCATTGCTATCTCACGTCGTGAACCTGCATATGCCGCAGCCTTCAATTCTGGTGCAATACCCAAATGAGTAAACGTCCTCAGAGGCAAAACAAACCACAACACATCATAACACCTGCAGCAAGAATGGAGCCAGGTATGACTGTAACCAGCTGTTGCATTCTTAAAGTAACTGTAATTACTAAAGTTATGTTCAGTCCCACGTTATCCTCTTACACATCTTTGGAGGAAGCTTCAAACTGAAATAATGTGCAAAAATAAAAAACTACACAACATGAGTCCAGAAGGTTTAGCCTAATTCTAAGCACTAAATTTATCCATACATGCAAAAAATGTGGAGAAAATTCCTGTCATTTGTTGCTGAAACCTGATGCAAAGTAATACCATATGATTCTTTTATAAGTCAAACTTATCATCCAGATACATTAGCGTGTCCCTGATAACTCATTCTACTTATTATATATTCCTCCTCCATACATCTTCTCACCTGAGAATACGCGCATTGAAGCAGAAAGCAGACAATAGAAAGTTTCTCTTTGCCACAGAGGGCGGTAGGCATGGTTTCTGGATGGTCAGTGCTCCCCGGTGTCCATAGCAGTCAGGACGCGCGTTGGTGAAAGCGGCGATTCCTTTATCTTTACGCAGACATGAGTGGATCCTCCGTGAAGCGGCTGCGCTTTCTCTGACGGACACAGAGGGGGGAGATGTAGGCGGGCCGGTAACGTCAGAGATGACACGCGCCAGCCTACTCATGGGGATCACGATTCACACACAGCCAGCTCTGTTTAACACTAACATGAACATGTTGCATGGCATCTATTTCCACTCACAGAAGCTACAAAACAATTGTGGAGCTGATCTCTCACACACAGATCTTTGTCAACATTTCTGAGCTGTTGGAAGTATCTTCAATTAGATGGTGCTGTGAAGATGTAAATAAAAACAGAATGCCATGATTTGTGAGGAAAAGAAACGTGCGAGATCTGACACATTTTAGCATTTCACCTGATGCCTCCTGCAAGGCATTTATAAAGGACACAGGAACAAAAGATTGGAAAGTTAACTGGATCAAAAGGTAGGAAACCAGTTGCCGGAGTAGAGATGAATATTAACAGACCTGTTCTTTTATTGATGGATTTATTTATGCTATATGATGATTTAGATGTTTACTACAGGTGGAAGGACAGCAGGAAGGTCAGTTCAGCACATGAATCCATGTTGTGGATGCAAAATTAATCACAGTCTTGCCAAAATATACAAGGTCTATGCTGAAATAGATGGTAGCCTATCTCTCTTTAAAGCCTCTATATATCTTTAAGCAATGATCTTTTCAGATGTGCAAGCTGTCTGTGTCATATACACTAAAGCAACCCCATCTTTTTAGAGACGCAGGGTTTAGAATGTGTTTGCTTAGAACAAGCTGAATGATAAGTCCCTTTATTTAGTCCATAAGAAACCACATCTATTGTTTCCAAAAATGTCTTTAGTAATCTGACCACAGAACAGTTTTTATCCTTTCCAGTGCCATTTTAAATGAGCTTTGGGCCAATGAAGATGGCAATGTTTGTGGATTATAGTCACATATGGGTTCTTTTGTGCATGACAGAGTTTTGACCTGCATTGGTGAAAAACATTGCCAGTGAAATATGTTCACAGGAAAGGAATTCTGGAAGGGTTCCCGAGCCCATGCAGAAATTTCCAGTGGAGAATCATGCCTGTTTTTATTAAGGTGATGCTTGGAGATCACAAGCATTCAGTCTGGACCATCTGCCCTGCACTCCATGCACGTGATAACATTTTTGCATTTGACTTGTTTTATCTCACTGAAGTGCTTCTTTTACATCCCGTAATGCTATTGATCTGTGGACAGTGAATGCAGATAATTGCCAAATAAAGCTCTAATTTTTATTTTTAAATTCCAGGTGAAGATGATGAGCAATAAGGGAGCTACGGTGGAGCGGATAAGCTTGATGAGGTAAGGAGTCTAGCAAAGCAGCAGTTTTTCAGCATCTGAAATGTTTTTTTTAACCATCTGTTAAAAATAAAATAGAGATTTGCCTTTAGCTTTAATTCACATTTTACACTGCACCAATTTGTTTACATTATAGGGATGAGCCAGAAATGAGTAAAAATCTCCAGAATCTATCTTCATTCATAAAGTAATTATTTCACAAGTTCATCTGATGAAATATTGTTTGTCGATTTTTATAACTTTGGACCAAACAGCAACTGTGCAGGTAAACTAAGTTTAAAAACTGTAATTGATCAGACAGAAATGTGAAGCATTTACAGCGATTTGCAGAAACAAATAAATATGGGGCCAACTTTGTGGTGACTTTCTATAGAGGTGTGAAAACCATTCATATTTATTACTCAGATATATGTATAAATACTTGGGTTAGGAAAGACTTTAGGGGTAAGTTTAAGTTCAACAGTGTAATTCTGTTAAAAAGTATTACTCCATCTAAAAGAATTCATGTATGAATGTAAAAGAAATGTAAAGGGAAAACACACTATGGACCAAACCTTAGGCTGTGTCACAGAGATATACTTCTTGCACCAAAAAATAAACTTTTTTATGAAAGCCATGATAATCAAATTTTACGTTTAAAATGTTAATGTTAAACAATGTGCGATGGTACACACCCTGTTGTTCTGAGTCTCTCTCACAGATATGTTAGTTTAATGGTCTGTTTCGCTTTTGTGCAAACCCATAACCGCTCAAAAACTTTTTTAATGTAGAAAATGTAAGTCAATAATAAGTCAAGCACCTCCAGCTTCAGCTAGGATGCACACCTTCTTCAGAAATAGTTTTTCTTCTCATCTCTCTTTAGGACATATAGGGTTTTTTTCACTTATCTGATTCATTCATTAAAGGAAGGAAGGAAGCTGAATGGAAATGAGAGGACATCGACTGAAGAAGATTAATATATATTGGAGCTACTGAGGCACAAATTATGGGATCATCGTTGACATACAAAAAGTTAACTCTTTGACATCATCATACTCAGAGAAGCATAAAAGCTTAAATAAAAGCAGATTTATATCACAGCAGCACACCATTAACCATAGCAGTCTGTAAGTGTTTATGGAAACTGTCACAACACAATACGTCACTTCCCGACAACTGAGTGACACTTTTATTACCAAATGAAGCTCTAATGAGTTTATTTTAACTTCCTATTGGTAATTATTGCCTCTGAAATTGAATATATATGAATATTTATGAAAAAGGAATATACTAATTCTGAAGGAGAATGCATTCACACAGTGGCTGCTCTCCACCTTGGGGCTTAACAGACTCTCAGTAGGTTTTCATGACGTTTCCAAAACAACTGCGATATCTTCCTCTGAAACAGAGTGGAAGTTAAGGATAAACTGGGAATGGAAGGGGATGAGATACCTAGGGCCATCCTCCATTATAGCCCCCATGGTTACAGACCCATGGCGACAAGACCTCAAAGGCACAACTACATCCCTTGACACAATCTGCTTAGAAACTGCCTTGCCTCAACATCCCACCTTCCTCACAGCACACACTTTATCTCTGTGACACGCACACAAATGCAAAATGAGGGATAAGAACACTTAGAGGTGTGGGGACAGCAAAATTGAGGTCAAGTTATGAATATCTACCCCTGCTGCTTGGTTTAGTTGCCATGGAGATTCGGTGGGATTTCTAGATTCCTGTAGTTTAGAATTTAAATATAAACTATTTGTCTGTGCCTCATATGAAACTATCTGTATCTAGGGTCTTTTTTCATATTATCTTGCTTTATATGGTGTTCAAATATCAAAGCACAACATGAATGCATGCTCTGTTCAGCATAAAGAACTTACCATTTGTTTGTTGTAACAGGAAGTAGAAACTTCCTTCTGAGCTTTGTGTTGTTGCAGTTTGTGTGTTGTGGTGAATTATGGGTAAACATCATCCAGTTTTTGTTTCTTCTATTTCCACTCATAATAGTAGGCCTATTGTTAACTATTCCCTTTCAAAATGTGTCTTCTGAGCAGGAATTTTGGTCATACTTCAAGGAACAGACCAAGGACTATACCTGGGTTTCTTGTGGGGAGTGTATGCTCATCTTAATTGAATAATTGAGTGAATGTGATTAGAGAAAGAAAAATAAACAGTGGGAACTGAATATAGATAATTTCTTATGATTATGTCAGAACTGTTAATCTGTGATAATTAAAAATGTGCATTAAATACATTAATAGAATCATGTATTTTTAATAGTTTAGTTCATTTATTTGTAGAGAAGTAATTGGCCCATTTGAACTAGGTGGGTGGTCCTTATGTACATGATGTGCTTCCTGGCAGAAATGTGGATCCACACAGAGAAAAGGTGTGAATTTTAGTGTGCTGATTGTTTTAGTAAATTGAAAACTGTTTTTATGCTTCCCAAAGCCTCCAGTTGGTCTCATTCTTCCTATGCTCACATGCCCTTGTATCACAAGTTGATCAACTAGCAAAAGACACTGAATTGAGCTTTACAAAAATGTCCCTACGTTACAGCTGTTTTACATTATTACTGGCTTTGCAACCAAATGGTTCAAACAAAAAAAGTAGCATAGGAAGCACATTGACCTGATGAGTCAGTCTTAGTTGTGTTCATTAAAAAGTGGATGCTGCACATCACAGTGAACAAAGGGCGCCCCCTTTTGGCCAAAGTCAGAACTTTGCTTTTCTTCAGCTGATTTATGAGTTAAGATATTGAACATACACTTTTAAAAAGCTCCCATATGCAACAACAACAAACACAGATCTCCTTTGCGGTTTTTATAGGTGTGTTTTTGTTGATAGTTTTAGTTGTGAATTCTGTTTGTGTCTCACTGTATTTATTTTGCATCCGTGTTGCCAGTTAGGCTATTTGTGCAAAGTGAATAGTATTTCTTTATTGAAATGTCTTTTGTGAGAAAGTTTGCATATTTCTAATTTAGAGTTCTGGTGGGTTTTTGTGATCTTTTTGATGTTGTGTCTTTCTTATTTTGTCCATATGTGCATACTGCTATCCTTGTTAAGTAGTTTCTTTTTGGGTGATTTTTGTTCTTTAAGGTCATTTTATGCAACTTTGTAGTCATTCATCTTTCTTTTTTCAACAATCTCTGTGAGGGTTATTCATTTAATGTCTTTTAATTTTTGTTACACTTTTTTTTTTTTACAATTTCATTGTTTGTGAAACTGTTAAA
>JBAMIG010000013.1:8752773-8763724 GCA_037177335.1 Kiunga ballochi | reverse complement strand
GGACGCCAGAGCCGGGACTTGAACCACTAACTCACTGGTTACGAATTGACCCGCTCTACTACATGCGCCACAGCCACCCAATAGCATCATAAAATATTAGGGTAACAGCTGTCACATAGTGATATTAGATTCAAGTGACAGGGATAAATAACATAAATATAACTGCTCAAGCCAGGAGTAGTATTTTGCTGTACCAAACAACCTGACGCTTCAGATGAACTTTTGAAGACTCATAACAAATATAATATTGATAATTCTATTCATTTTCCCTGTTTTGGCACAAGAAGTGCTGTAAAAGCATTCAGAGATGCTACATTTACAGCAAACATTCAGGGTTTATTCCTCACAGTCCTCACTTGCATATTTTTGTCTATTTCCAATTTGCGAGGAGAACATGAAAGGGTCGGCTTTGCATTTCAATTCTATCTTAATTAATTTCTATCTTACCTAAAAATGTACAATGCCCTACAAGAAATACACTGTGACTGAAACACAGACAGGCTAATTTATGCCCAGAACTGATAGAAAAGCACTTTAAATGATCACATGTAAGGAAAATGTTTACTAAAAAACAATTAAAACAATGCTTAGATTGAATGCAATGAATAATATTCAACTAAAACATGGTGGAATGTGTGGATGAAATATCTGTAAGGAAATTTAATGGGTAAAAATTGTATAGGAATATGAAAAATGTGACGGTTTATGATGAAAAAACAGATTTTTTAAAGAAGATATAGGACATAATGCATGTAAAGGTTATGTAGCCCATTCTTTAGAAGAAATTATAGGTCAGTGTTTTTCCGTCTGGCAATTGTCACAAATAAATTACATAAATTCATGAAGTTGGTAGAAAAGGTGGGAGAAAAGTCAAGTAGCTTATATCTGGCTGCAACCTGAAGTTAGACCAATTAAACCCATTTGAATCCAACTTCACCCATACCAGGTTCCACATGGTAAATATACTTTTGGTGTGTTTGAAGTTTGCTGATATCCAGTCAATGACTTGCAGAGTGACACATTTTTATTGATTTCGATGGGCAAATTTTGATGGGCCAGCTCTGTGTGCAACCTGCAGGATCACGAGATGGGACATTTTTCCTTTGTTTTTAGTTGACGCCTGCACCTCCAACATTTTAGTGTCACCAGTGGTCAAAGTCTGAGCTGTTGTGTTTGTATTTTAAATACATTTGGTAAATTTAGTACCAACAATTTCCTGTGATCGAGCTAAGCCAAGTTAAAAGCAACTTATGTTGCGTTTTGACCACTGACACGAGAGTGATAAGTTTTGTTGCTTTAGAACTGTTAGAAGAACAACACATATGCCGTAAATGAGCAACATCTGGAGGTATAAATGTGGATTGCAACCACCTGAAACTCTGAGAAAAGTAAAATGCCTTATTTAGATGCAGTGATGCAAAATAGCGTGTTTGTATAAATCTATCAAAACTTAACATTTTAATAACTCAAAGACCATGTCTGTACAGTGCAGGCAACATCCGGTTCAGTTTTGCAGTACAGCAGGTTTTACATGTTTACAACACATCTAATTCATATTAAATGGACCCAACAGCTTATCAAGTTTTCCTCAGTGACTCATTCATTTGAATGAGATATGACGAGACAAGGAAACATTGTATTTCTAATATTCTACAGTGCACTCCAAACAGGAATCCAATTTAGAATTAACCCAAACAAAAACAATACAGAGTAAAATAAAACATGCAAAAAAAAACAAACAACAGCAACAAAAAAACTCACTACCTTTTGGGCATCTTTTTAACCAGATAGGACCTAAATGTCATATGCATGTGTTTTAGGGCCAGACTGGACCCATTGGACATGACTCAAATCTTCTTTTTGAACTTAAGTTGCCAAGTTTTTTTTATTTGCAGCCACACTGACACATAATCTATATCCATACCATCAATATTGTTCTCTTTTTTCTTTCTTCTTTCTTTTTTTGGGGGTTAGAATTGTTTTGGCAACCTAAATGGATCAATTAAAAAACACCCCAATCTGTTGTATGGATAACCTAACCTGGTTGCTCACTTCCTATTCTGCTTGCAGCCATATTATTCCATGTCGTCATTCAGATTTAACCAAATCTTGTCTTGCTGTGTTTGATTATACGAAATTATCAGAATAACTAACAGGAAATATACGTAGTTGAGGATATATTATATAAGCAGAGCACCTATATCCGACGACAGCATCCGTGGGGATCCCTATTCGTCAACTAAAAAAAACGTCATTTCCCTCGACCCAATACTACAGCCTGTTCCACTTCCCTGCTGCGGGGTTTGTGTTCAGCCTCCCGGAGAATCAGGCCCAATGCACGCGCACAGTATAAAGACTGCGTGTTGAAGAAGATACACTTCAAAACAGAGAAATTCACAAAGAAGCAAAGTGTGAAAAGCAAGTCGCCCGCGGCGCGACCTGGAAGTTGAACTCTAACCAGCATTTTTGCGTCCTTTCAGATTTACCAAGAACCGAAAAACGACGGCGAGTGCCTGAGCAACATAAAGGAGTTTCTTAAAGGTTGCACATCGTTTCGCGTCGAGGTAAGTGTTTTGTTTTTTTATATATATTTATATTTGGGCAGCACGTATGGGGTTTTGTTGGACGTTTCTGCAACGGGGGAGATGTTTAAGACATGGAGTTTGCATGTTTGAGAAGATAGTAGAGACAATGCGCTCATGTTGTGGACGGACGGAGCCCTGACAGACAGACAGGGGGAGGAGGAGTGAGTTAGCGGCCGAGAACAATCACCCATCGCTCGGCTGAGAGGGAGATGCCATTTACGGTACAGTTAGCTGTGCATAGACATCATTTCATCATCCTTAGCTGACAAGATTTGGAATAAGAAAAGAATTGCTATAGTGAAGCGTGTGCGAGTTTTCCAGTTCCACTTATAAGCAGCTGTTTAATGTTTAGGCTTTGTAATTAATGCAAAGCTTTGTTCATGGCCTCTTTATTGTCACCAACACGGTCATTATCCATCTTTGTTTCTTTTTAAACAGAAGCCGTGAACAGTAAAGAGCAGTAGGCTACTTTTCTACCATAGTTACAACAGTGATATTATTCTAAAGTATGGAGTCTAAACTTGTCCATAGATTTAATGTGTCACCTCTGCCTGTATAGCTTATTGTGGGTTTCTTTTCTATTTTTTTTAATTTATTTGGCTAATGAGAATACCTTCACAATCTTAAGCAAGTTAAGGACAGAATGTTGTTTATGTCTGTGTATTGGCCAGTGCATAGAGAGGTCATTGAACCAGGCTGGTATGACAATGCAGCCCAGTGTTCCTCAGCGCTGCTTCTCCCTGCAGAGCCTCCAGGCCACTAAGCAAGAAGAGGTGGAGCAGGGGCAACAAGGACCGCCGTCATTCTGAGTTTGTAAAACATGCTATTTTGTAGTTCGATAACTCAAATGCATGAGAAGCTAAAGACATGGGGGGGGGTTGTTTTATTGGAAAGAACCTGTGTTTGTTTTGGCTGGCTACACAGGCAGGTTTTGGCAACAGTGTTGATAATCCGCTGTTCTTTTGGGGACATGCAAATCTTCACCCTGTCCACTCCTTGATGTTATGCTGTTACCCCAGTAAAAGATGTACTGCTTCCTTTTTCCAACCAGTTTTTTTTTCTTTCATTCTTGTCTTCAATTTCAAGCAAGAAAGTAATCAAATTTATGTGACTTTTTTTTTAGTTGAATTTTTGAAGTGAGCTGGATGGAGTGGGATTACAATCATTTGCAGCACAGCACTGCACTGCACTGCTTACCATCTGTAGAGCAAAGATGATCTTCTCTAGAGCCCAGAGCACCGCTGGCTCTGACCCCAGTTAGCTGTGGCAGCAGATTAGAGCAGCGGCCACTCGCACGTAAAAGACGTGCTTTTGCAGTTGGGACTGACCTCTTTTTAAGGAGTTGAGATGCACACGTTGGCATGTATACTTTAATAGATAGTCTTGGATCTCATTTGGATACTGTGCTCAGTATAAACACTCAGAATGGTTTCTGATGCTTGGACAGCTGTCCCTTCTGACTCTTAACATACAACACATCAGTCCACTGGAAGTGATCTTTAGTGTTCCCACGACCCTTCTGGTCCACATGCTCAAATAATCCTACCCAATCATCTACCTTGAGATGAATTCCACATCTATCTTGGATAGGAATATATTCCTATCCAAGATGGATGGATGGATGGAAATGGCTGTAGACATCAATAAATGGAATTCAATCTATTATTGAAAAAAAGGAAATGACAATTATTAACTTTTATGCACTAAGATGAAATCTATGGATGTATTTGAATGCAATTTATTTACAGTTATGTAATGCGTCGGTTCTGTGTGACAAGTTTTGGCTATATTCTCAAAGATACCCGAACGAGAAGAAGAGGTTGACCTCTTTTGCTTGATTGAGTCAGACCTTTTTTTTTCACTCACGCTTTCACATAAACTGAAGAGCTTTGTGATTCGAACTGTCAGATAGTCCAAAGAAGACCCTGTAATACCAGAATTGCATAGAAAAGTCTTACAAGTGTTAATCTCCTGCCCTCAAACCACCATGTGATACGTTGACCCAAATCAGGGTATCATAGTACCCCTATAGTGCCGTTTCCAACATTGCTGGAGAATCTATCGTTTTGTCCTCTTGGTTTGGCATCTCTTTATTTATTTATGTTTTCAGTCTCATCCATTCTTCATTCACAACCAGTCCGACCAGATGTTAACACCACTTCTCACACATTCTTCCTTTGTGAATGAAGGAGAATATGCTAATGAATGTGTTTTATACTGTGTTTGAATTTAGCAGTTTTTCAGTGTCCCTTGTTGGACAGGGTACCGCTTCCATGCAGGACTAAATAGTCTATACTGGTAGACAGTTGAACGGTCTTTGTTTAATTTGGGCTTTATAACAGTGGAGCTGATTACGTATGTTGACATTTTTACTACGTCGTGCTAGAAGTCGACCAGATGGACAAAAATGAAAACAAATGACTCGCTAAGTAAATTGTCTAAATTCACTGCAATGAATGGGTTGCAGACACTTATCAGTTTGTCATTATGACAAATTGATAAAAAAAAAAAAGGTTCTTTTGTACTGTTTCTCACGTCTTTTCTTCTGCATTTTAAGTCTTCAGGAACGGAAACATGGGATTAAATGGTCACATGACTAACTTGGCCAGTGATGAATATCCCACTGTTCATTGATACAGAAAACACATTGACTATAACCGCCTTGCTTACTGTTTAGAACCACTGTTTTGAAATCTAATAGTAAAAGGACAATATGAGACGTCTCAAACAAGCCTTCTTTCTCTTCTAAACTTATAAATAGGACCATGTGCTGCTAACCTGACACATGTACCTTTAGTGTTTTGTTATAATAGTACAGGTATGCACTCATTTCTTCAGTGATGTGGAAGAAATTTGTTTCACTGCCACAGCGCAGTAGTGTTGAGAGGGTGTTGAGAGGACTGTGTTATTCCAGCCTGCTCTGAAGGATCGTTGCCTGACTGTGATGCTAAAGCATCGCAAGCAAGTCGAAGCTTGTCTTGTTAGTCATGCTCATTACTCTCCGTGTGAATATGTATGTAATATGCATAATTTATTAAGCTTCACTATAAACACATTAAAGTGACTCTAGCAAGAGTAAAGGCTGTGATTTTTATGGTTGTCAAGGGAGGAGAGTTGACTTAGTTTATCTCTAGCTTTCTAATGTTCTCCCAGCTTTGGTGAAAGCTTACAGGTATTACCTAAACATATGCTAATATCATTATCATAGACTTGCTGTGTTAAGTGTGAATAATCTGCATTGCACTGTGTCGTATAAGAACAGAAAATGAGGGAAATGTATAGCAGGTCGTTTTTAAAATTACAATTGATGAGTTTAAATATGGGCTGCTTCAAGTTGAATGCAATTTAGTTGCACCCTTATTGTATTGTCTTATTTTTTTATTCTTTTTGTATGAAAATGTAATATAATAATTGTATATAAATACAATTTTGAATGACTGATTTTGACTTTTACTTTGTTAGCCACAGACACTCACAAAAACCTATTCCCTTCAGGATAAATGTATAAACACTGTGCAATATAAATAACACTCATAGCTCACTGTCGCTGAGTGGAAGTAAACCAAGAATTACTCATCACATGACACTATTATACGGGACAGGAGAGAACAGCTATACATCAACAAAGATGCTCCTACTTCTTACTTACTAAGACACCAGAAAGATCAATTTCATATCAACACCCAGATCCTAATGCTTTAGCATGTGTCTCTCTTTTCATTAGCATCAGTTGCATCATTCCTGTATAAAATCAGTGTTTGTTTGTTTTTTTTCCCTGTGGGTGTTTTTATTTTATATTGGTTTAATTACACATTTCCTTCTGCTGCTAACAGATGCAGTATATTTCCTAAAGATACTTGTATCTAAATGAGATAAACTGATTAAATACAGGTTATCAGTAGTGGTTAAACACTGTTGAAGGTTTTAGTAAAATAACTCCAATCCAGGAGTCTTTGTTCAGTAAAGTACTAATAAACACAGGGTACTATAAAAATGACAGGTTCCTACTGAACAGTTTTTATTTCTTTGTGTTGCAGACACACATTTGCATTAAGAGAAAGGCCCAGTATTGCAATGCCTGAAGAGGATTCTTTACAGTTTAATTCTGCAGCAACATGATGTGTTTGGGACAGATCCATATGCTAAAGTGTCTCTAAGTGCATCATGTTTAATACCAGTCTAAGAGCTGGAAAAAAACCTCAAGCTTAATAATCAAGCTTACAAATTGAGGACTTTTAAACTGAATTAACCTGTAGGATAAATAAGGTTGTCTTATCCTTGGTGCATCAGTGTAGGCTGTGGATGTATTTACATGTTTCTTTCCTTAATACTGTGTTTAAAAAATGCAATGTAGGTCTTTGAATACCAACTTTATTTACTTTCAGTACCACTTGATATAAATATAATCCTGCTTTGAAGACTTTTGACATTTTGAGACATTTGGGGACTGTGATTGGATGCGTTTGTAGCTGCTTTAGATGATTGTGTATGCTGAGGTTTCTTGCTCCTCCTATGTAGGGCAGTGAGAGTTATTGATTCCTTGCTCAGTGCTGGCACAGGATCAACTGATGCCAAAGTCCTGCCTTCAAGCTTTCAAAAAGGAATTAATTTGCTTATCTCCCTCTCATATCCTGTTCTCTGTAACCCACAGCCGTTCGAGGCCAGTGACCTGCTGCTGGGCCTGAACTTCTCAAAGGTGCTCAGCAGTCTGGTTTCTCTCAATAAGGTGACTGCAGGTGAGTCCAAACATCAGAAGTTTGTTGGAATTTAGTAGCATATGAGTTTTCCTTTCCTAAAAGAAAGGCATGCAGTTGTGAATGAGTGTAACTGGGTTATTTATACTCTGCCGTCTTTGTTGTAGATATCGGCGTGGGCAGTGATTCAGTGTGTGCCCGGCACTCCTCCGCCCACCGCATCAAGTCATTTGAATCCCTGTCCTCTCAGGCTTCACTGGGCCGATCCTCTAAGCTGCTCCAGAATCAGTTTCGAAGTCTGGTAAGGCTTTTGCTGAATACAGGGAATGTTTTAAACAAAATGTATCATTTTTACACTATCAGCTCCATCAGATTAGTATTAAGTGCCAACGTGTGTAATTTGGTTCTGTTTGTGCTTTCCCCTCTTCATCAGGACATGTCAGAAAACAGTGGACAGCAGCTTCTGGTGAAAGCACGTTTCAACTTTCAGCAGACCAATGAAGATGAGCTCACTTTCGCCAAGGGTGACATCATCAGCGTGACTCGTCAGGAGGAGGGTGGCTGGTGGGAAGGGATGCTTAATGGCAAGACTGGGTGGTTTCCTAGCAACTATGTGCGTGAGGTCAAGGGCTCTGGTAAGATCTTGAACAATGCATAATAAAACTTCTCTTATTAGGGATAACGGGGAAAAGCCAGATCAGTGACTTTTTACAGGAAACTCTTATGTAGACATGTTTCTTTTTTCTAAACCATGATGTAATGATCCATTATATTCTGTCTTTACTACTCCTCGCAGAGTTGTAGCATCTTTCTCATACTTTTATTTCTGGCACAGTACCACATGTGTTGCTGGAGGGCTGCCTTCATGTCCTGTTTTTAAAGCTTGTAGAGCACAGTGGGAAGACACGCAGCTTTGGAGTTATAAGAATGTGCTTTTTGTAAAAATCACAAACAAAAAGTCATTGTAGTTGCTGCTCAGAAACTTGTCAGTAATTGGACGTTTTTTCCAGTTTGCATCTGTATGAACCCAGATGAGGTCAAAATGTCTAACATTGATGCATGATATGATATAACAACACTGTAGCAGCTAAAATACCATCCCCGTTTGCTGGATCTCTCTGTGAAACAGTGATTTGGTTGTCGTATGCAGAACAAGTAGTGCATGAAAAGACCAGCATCCCCTAGCTCCTTTTAGAGCTCCTAATGCGATTTTTAAGATTCAGCAGTGCCTGAGAGAAAGCAACAGAGTCAGACCCTGAAGGACTTTCTAACAGAGTCCCTACAACTTCTTCTGTTGCCGTAGTTACTAAGATGCACGATGGTCTCCTCTGCAGGTAATGCTGTGGAGTCAGTGCTGGGGTGTTTTCCATTTTGATTTAGCTTTATGAAAAAAGTAGGAAATACAACTGTGGTAAAAATGTGCGTCTGACAGCACAAATATGACGACACGTTTAACAAACTGGACCAGACATTTGCAGTCTAAAATTTTCCCGTTGCTCAGTTTAATATGATACTGATAACTTCAGGTATAATTGCTGAATAGCTCAGTGTTTGTTAGAGTTATGTATTGTAGAAAAGTTCATTAGTTTTCCTTGTTTTGGCAACAGACAAACAAGTGTCCCCCAAGTCTGGCACCCTCAAGAGCCCACCAAAAGGATTAGACACATCTGCAATCAGCAAGACATACTATAACCTGGTAAGGAAGCAACCCAATAGTTTATTTGAACTATGGTTTGTCTTTTCTTATTCATTTACTTTTTTAATTGTCTCTGTTGTAAGATGTTGCTAGGATTTAAGGATACTTCCTGTTTTTGTTGGGGTTGTCACAAAGCTGTTTTCATAGCTGTCCCTATTTTTTCATTTGAAAATAATCAGATAATTTGAAAAGTGAGAGTCCATCCACAGTTCATTAGGATGTAATTGTATCTGCACGATGGGATGCATCTGTTCAGAAATGATATTCTCTTGCATGCATCTCCTGTGCTTAGTAGCAGTAAAGTAGTTGAACCGTTAAAAACCTTTTAACTAGAATTTAGTTTTTTTTTGTTTTGTTAAATATTTTGGGCAAAATCTGTTCATTGTGGTTTATGTTTAAATTTCTTTTTGTTTTAGGTGTTACAGAATATTTTAGAAACTGAGACAGAATATTCCAAGGACCTTCAGGTTCTCTTGACAAACTACCTGCGACCTCTACAGAACATTGACAGGTGTGACTTTACATTATATCATTTATTTGCATGTGAATGTTGAATAATTTAAGCTAAATCCATCATGTTGTTATACAAGGCCTAAATGCGGTATATGACACTAATTAAGATGCCTATATTGTGTTGTTTTGCATGATCTAACAGACTAAGCAGCTCGGATGTGGCTCTAATTCTGGGGAACCTTGAAGAGATTTGCACTTTCCAACAGATGCTGGTCCAATCGTTGGAGGAATGCACCAAGTAAGTCTCTCTCAGCACCCACACTTCACTGCAGCAGCACGCTTCATAATAAGGAGAGCGACATCTAGTGTTTCTTTCCATGTGCTACATTGATGTGAATGACTCATTTAAGATTTAGAAAGTTTACACATCATTGTACATAGACTCATTCCTCGTATTTTCTTCATCAAAATAATTATATTGAGGTATTTTCTCTATCTGTTACACTTCTGTGCTTCCTTAGGCTTCCAGAAAACCAGCAAAAAGTGGGTGGCTTTTTCCTCAACCTCATGCCACAGATGAAGGCTCTTTATGTTGGTTACTGTTCAAACCATCCTTCTGCAGTCAATGTGCTTACCCAGCACAGGTATGTTTCCATCAGCCGAATCATTTGAGAAATGGTTTTATAGAAAACGACCAGTCAGAGGAAGAAGATGTGTTCATGTTTCAGCCATTGTTTAAGACAGTTAGCATTTAACAGGGAAACAGTACTGTTTGTATCATCAGTCTGTCTGGTTTAAATTTTAAACTACCTGCTGTTTGCTAATTGTGGTAATATTGCTATTTGTGGAAAAGAAACGTGCAGTGAAAAACCCAATGAAGCCCCAACACGCACTCGGCCTATAACAATGACTGGCAGTCTGAGTTAAACAAAAAAGGATCGTGGAGGATAACTGGAACCTAAAGCCAGATAATGAAAGTGGGATGCAAACACCAATGAAGATGATAGCCATATATAAACGCTGCTTTAGGATGACTCTATTTTAAGCGTCCAAAATTCAATTTAATTTAACTTTATCTGTACATCACCACGGGTGGTGGCGCAGTTGGTTAGCACAGTGGCCTCACAGCAAGAAAGTTTGCCGGTTCGAGCCTCTGTGTGAGTGGGAGAACCGGGAACCTTTCTGTGTGGAGTTTGCATGTTCTCCCTGTGTTAGCGTGGGTTCTCTCCTTGTTAGCGTGTGTTCTCTCCGTGTTAACGTGGGTTCTCTCCGTGTTAGCATGGGTTCTCTCCGTGTTAGCGTGTGTTCTCTCCGTGTTAGCGTGGGTTCTCTCCTTGTTAGCGTGTGTTCTCTCCGTGTTAACGTGGGTTCTCTCCTTGTTAGCGTGTGTTCTCTCCGTGTTAACGTGGGTTCTCTCCGTGTTAGCGTGGGTTCTCTCCGTGTTAGCGTGGGTTCTCTCCTTGTTAGCGTGTGTTCTCTCCGTGTTAACGTGGGTTCTCTCCGTGTTAGCGTGGGTTCTCTCC
>JBAMIG010000013.1:8738550-8752673 GCA_037177335.1 Kiunga ballochi | reverse complement strand
CTCCGGGTACTCCGGCTTCCTCCCACAGTCCAAAGACATGCACCTTGGGGATAGGCTGATTGGAGACTCTAAATTGTGAGTGAGTGTGAGTGTGTGGTTGTTTGTCTCTCTGTGTTTGCCCTGCAATGGACTGGACCTGTCCAGGGTGTACCCCGCCTCTCACCCGTTGAACCCTGGGATTGGCTTCGACTTCCCCGCGACCCCCGTAAGGGACTTAGTGGATGGATGCACATCACCACTACACAACAATGTCATCACAGGACACGTAACAAACACATCAGTTTGAGACAGATAATAATAGGAAACTAAGTTAGGATAACCAACTGGTTGAATTAAATCACGACTTTGTTCCAGTTCCCCCATCCTGAGTATGCACAGGGTGACAGTGTAGAGGAAAACATGAACCCTGATGCCACTTTCAGTACTGTTTGATAACTTAAGACAGCAAAAAACAGTTTTTGTGTAAGTCAGAAAACATTGTATAAATTATTTAAATAAATTTGGTTTTCTAGGGGTTTTCCTTGGTGAACTGTTGAACTCTTGCTCGCTCTGATATTTGGTAGTGTCAGAAGAGCTATTGCTTTTTGATTCAAAGTAATATTTTTTTATCTACATCATAAAAAAAAAAAATAAAAAAAAATATATATATATATATATATATATATATATATATATTATATAACACATTTACTTTGATGAAACCTGCAAATATCTCTGATTATCGAGGTTTGATGGTGAGTAAGGAGTGCATTGAATCTTTTTGTCTCTGCTTCTTTCAGGGAAATATTGGGGGATTTCATGGAAGGGCGTGGTGCAGTCAGTTCTGGCATCCTCACTCTGACCACAGGCCTCAGTAAACCCTTTATGAGACTGGACAAATACCCCACCTTACTCAAAGAACTGGAAAGGCACATGGAGGTGTGTGCTTCTGCTATAAAAACAAAATCTGTGGAGATATAGTGTTATCTGTGTCCTAAATACCTTTGTTCTCTTAGGAGGGTCATCCTGATCGGCCAGACATTCAGAAGTGCATGGCATCTTTTGAAAATTTGTCTGTAAGCTCAACATACTTCCTGTTATCTCAGACTTGCTATGAAACAAGACTATATTGACATAAACTGAAACAAAAGCAGAACGTGATGCATTTGTCGGTTCTGTCGCGTCAGGCTCAGTGCCAGGAGGTGCGGAAACGGAAGGAGCTGGAGCTGCAGATTCTTACTGAGACCATCCGGTTGTGGGAAGGGGATGACATCAAGACCCTGGGTTCTGTGATCTACATGAGCCAGGTCTTGGTTCTGAGCCCTTTGCCAGAGGTACCTATAACCAACACCATTTATCTTATTCACATTTAAAAACAGTCCTACATACTGAAATACCAGGTTATTAAACACATCTTTATTTAAGCCACACGTGCAAATTTTAGAAAGAAAATGAATTTGTACCCGCATAAGGCCATGCTCCATTTATCAGCCGCTGATGACATTTTCATCCAAATGGAAAAAAAAAAGTTTCCATCAATGTATGATTCCTTTGGTTATTGGGTTATTGATGCAGGATTGACTTGTTTGCATCGGCTGTTGATTCATAGATTAAAAACATCTTAATAGACACCTTGGAAGTGAACAAATATGTTTTCTTCATTAGTGCAGGACTTTTAATTGATTTTGAAAATATAAAGATAAAAACAAGTAATTATTTCTGATGTAATATCTTTTTTATTTAGCACGACATGCGCATTGATTCTGAGATGCTTTATATTTATGGCGGTCTCTAGAGAGCTTTATTGGATGTTTTCATTCCGTTTTGTTTAGTATTTTTGTGAAACGATATTACCGGATGGAAGGTTTACTTCTATGGAGAGGTTTAAGGATCTTGGGGTTTGTTCACAAGTTGAGAATTAAAAAAAATTTTTTTTTATTGAGATATACAGAAAAGATGGGCAAGATTTGAAGACAAACACAGCATGCTATTATGTTGTCTGAGCTTTATTACTAGTAAATTCTAGCATACATCATTTTATGCAAACTCTTACATTAATTTTATTGTACTTTATGTAGTGTAGAGTGGAATTTGAGACATTAACGCACAGCTTTGGTTGTGCTTTTATATAGAATGTTTTATTTTTATGTGGTCCGACATGTTACATGACACCTAACATAATTTTTTTTATGATCAAAGCATTAAAAACTACACACAATGTTAGGAGTGATGGGTGAGGGATGCGAGTAATCTCAATGATTGCTATTATTTTATATTGTACAATTTAGTAACGAAAACGTGTGCAGTATTTGCAAAGGTTGATGCAGGAAAAAAGTGTCAGTGTTTTGAAATTCAGTGTTATGTTGTCATGTGTTGGGCATAAAACATTGTGTTTGTAGTTAGAGCAAGATTTTCCTTGCAGAGTCATATCCAACCTGATTTATGATTTATTATTTTCTTTTATTCATGTTCTGTGTTAATATTTTTTAAACTGGTTTCTTTTGTTAGGAGAAGAATGAGCGCTACCTCATGCTTTTCCCCCACGTGCTCCTTGTGTTGTCTGCGAGCCCAAGGATGAGCGGCTTCATATTCCAGGTTAGTCATTTCTTTCATTTTTTTTTTTCTGATCAAACCTTACCAAAGTGAATTTTCCTAAACGTATAATGATCTTTATTTGTGTTCATTTGGGGGATTTTGTTTCTGCAGGGGAAACTACCCTTAGCTGGCATGATTGTGACCAAGCTAGAAGACTGTGAAGCCCATAAAAACGCTTTTGATCTCAACGGTAAAACCGTTTTACACGAGAAAAATTCAGATTTAATTAATTTAATGCAGTAAACAATGCTATTCCTTCCTTTGCAGGCACAATGTTTGACCGTCTTCAGGTGATGTGTGCAAACCAGCAGGACCTGCAGGACTGGGTGGAACACCTGACCAGACAGATTAAACACACTGCAGCCATAGCGCCCAGCCACAAACCAATCACTGTTCCCTGTCACACGGTCAGTAGCTTATGATCATACGTGGAGCAATTTCTCTCTATTCACTTTACAATCAATATTGTGAATATGTGTGTTGATTTCTATGGGCCCTTAACTCAATTGAAGTTGTCTTACATAACATTTAGCAATCAACTCAAGTGGCTGTGCACCCATATATGAAGTGGCTTATTTATCGAATTAAAATGACCCAAACACTAAATTGCATGTATGCCACATCAGATCTATTAACATCAACCTCATTAGGAGAATTTGTTAGTTTTTAATTTTATAATCAGCAGTGTTCACCGTTTATTTATAGCAAACAAACTTTGCATGCTGTCAGTTTTGTTGTGGCAAGAAGTTTCTGATTTTCAGTGAAAAAAGTCTAAATTCCAATTTAAAATGTGGGAATTTTACAGAGAGAATGTGGGAGTTGTATATCATTCCTTCCTCTGCTGATGGAAAAAGATTGTGTGTGTGTGACACTAATTTGAACAGATTGCAGTCGTCATCAACAGCTCATGTTACCAAAACATAAACAATATTATAGATTTGACATTTAATTTATTGTGTAAATGCTTTTAAGCTTTTCCTGATTCTCTATATTTCTGTTTATTATTATTCTTATACTAATTTTTGCACCCTGTTTTTGGTTGTTCTTATCTTTTGCTAGTTTTTACCAGTTTTAACAAAATGTTCCACATGTTCAGCAAGTTTTTACTATTTTAAATGTTTAACTTTTAAATGTTTCATTTTGCTATAGAGATGAATGGAGAAAGGTTTTGCTCATTTAAAGTTTCATCTTTTATAAGTTGTACTTCTTCTACATAGTGGAAGGACCTACATTTTTCAACTGGTTTCAACCTGCAGGTTTTAACTTTTTTTTTTACCTCTTATGTTCAGTTAAGTTTAAAACCTTCCACCATATTAATCAGCTTTAAACACCAGTTTGAGCTTTTTTCACTTCAGATATTTTATTATATTTCTGCTTTTTTTTAGCATTACAGTTGAACCAAGTTAGGAAGCAAGCATTCACAATACTGTTCTGCAAGAACAGCAAATGTTCCAGTTATGAGTTCAGAGAAATTGTTTCAGAAAGTAATTCTGTTAATTTTTTGTACTTTCCTCAGCTTCCATCTCACCCCCTCACCCCATCCCGGCACGCTGAAGGAAGGGCAATGACTGTAGCTCCTACCTACCACACCCTGCCTCATCCGTCCTCCCATGGGACATCCCACAGCACTATGATGTGGGGCCCACTGGAACCACCTAACACCCCCAAACCCTGGAGTCTGAGCTGCTTGCGACCTGCACCACCACTACGTCCCTCTGCTGCCCTCTGCTACAAGGAGGTAAAAGACAGCGTTTTTACACAATTGAAATATTTTTGTGTGTGTGTTTTTTGTTGTATTTATTTATTTATTCACAAAATTCTGTCTTTTTTTCCCTCCATGTGAAGGATCTCAGTAAAAGTCCTAAGAGTGTAAAGAAGCTTCTTCCTAAGCGCAAACCGGAGAGGAAACAGTCTGAGGAGGAATTTGCCTTGAGAAAGAGTAGGTCGCATAAAGCACATTGCTGGAATCATCTTATTAACAATGCTTTTACTTTAGAGTTATGTTTTATGAAGCTTTATAGTTTTAAACTTTTTTTATCACAAATTAGGAGTTAAAATAAACTTGACTCTACCTGTGTAGCTCCTGTTTGCTCCTCTTGTTAGTCTTATTTTGCCCATTCACATGCCTGTGTTACGTGTTCTTCTCCACTGTCTGAAAACCACTTATTGATATGGAAAAATAAATTTTTCCATACACAAATTTGGGAAGTTTGGTGGCTACAGCTTGGGGATTTTTAACTCTTAAGTGGCTGAATGAAGAAATAGGCACATAGTTGTGCTCATTTGTGGTTATGTTGCTGACAGTTTGAGGCTAGTGGAGGAAATTACTGTATAAACCATTTAAGAAAATAATCAAATTATTCTTCATGATTTCCCCAAATTGCCACAAACCACAGACTCCTCCATAAATGTCTGTTGATTCATCTGTATTTCTTGCAATGGGCCACAATGTTTTCCCAAATAAATGGTCAAATTTAGGGTATGTAACGTTTAATAAGCAGAATAATAAGTGGCTAAACTGTATGGTTTTGCAGATACTGTGTGCAAAAGTCACATTTTTTCTAAAGAAAAGTTGCCTTAATAAAAATGCTACAATTTAAATACAGTGAATCCTCATTTATCGCAGGGATACGTTAAAAAATAACCCGCGATAGGTGAAGTCAGCTTTATTTTTTACTGTTATTTTACAATGCAATACTGTACTGCAGAATGAAACAAAGAATAAAACCTCTTTTCAGGCCAAAAATGTGTTTAAGAAATAGAAATATTAACGTTTTCTTACAAATAACTATAATAGTTTAAAGAACGGTGTTGTAAAACAATATTTTTTATATAGTAATGAATACAAGGTAGGAAACATTGTCACTCGCGTATTTCACAGTCCCTCCAGCTGCGCCTCTTCGTCCTGACTCAGCTGCGCTGTAGCATCTTTTTCTACTGAAGGCTGCGCAGGAGTCTTTCTCTGAGAGAGCAACATCATTATGGGTAGTTGTTGGCACTTTCTTTTTCTGTGCAAGAAGATTTTTATAAAAGGACATGCCACCTTCAATTATATTTGAGAACTGCAATGAACGACACATCAAACGACACATATTTGTTCAGTGACCATTCTCAAAAAATAAAGTACAGTAAAAAATTCCACGAAGCAGCGAAGTCACGATAGGTGAAGCGCAATATAGCGAGGGATCACTGTATTGGTGTAAATTGAAAAACATCTGATAAATATTATTAATTTCAAAGAATAAATATTTTTTATTCAATTTGAGGATGGAAGCATATTTACTTCTACACACTTTGTACCTTTTTTTATTTTAGATTTTTATTATGAATTATTATTTTAAATCTTTTTTAGTATTTAGTAATTTAATATAAAAAAAATTATGAAAAAAAGAAACTAAGATGATGTGAATGAAAGTTACACTTTTCCATCTCAGGTACAGCTGCTCTGGAAGAAGACGCCCAGATCCTGAAAGTTATAGAAGCTTACTGCACCAGCGCCAAAACCAGGCAGACTCTCAACTCGAGTAAGAAAAATCTAAATCATGCTTTTACATGTAAAAGCTTAAAAAACAGAGAGGCTCATAGTGTGGCTTGTTGTAAGTGTAGTGCCTTTACCTGTATTCTGTACTCAGTGTCTTTCTTTAACACTGTATTCTGCACTGATCTAACACTGTCTTCTCTTTCTGTCTCTCTTCCATTTCTTACTTTGACATTTTATCTGGTTTACCTCTGGCTCCTTTTCATATTTATTCTTTTCCTCATACTCCTATTTTTATTTACCCTCCCATCCTACATCTGTCATTGCTTTTATGATTTACTATTTGTTGCGTGCTGCATATGCTGCCGTTTCCCCTCCCACCTGTTACCGCCTCTCCTCTTTTGACCGCCACATCTCCTCCCTCATCATCACTGTCAACTTGGCGTGATCCGACCAGCCTGGCAGGGCACTGACCTGATGCACAACCACGTGCTCGCTGACGTGGACCAGTCCTGCGTGGATTCACCAGGCCGCCGTAGCAGCGTGTCTCGGCCAGAACTGAGCTCTGACCTCTCAGAGGACTCTGACTATGACTCCATCTGGACCACCCACAGTTACAGGATGGGGTCAGTGCCACGCAAGAGCTGCATCTCGCACCAGAACTAAAGAAGGTGCAGCTCTGCCAGGCTGCGTGCTCATGTAACGTACAGTGCGCTTACCTCTTTTACCTTCATTGTATTAAAGTAATAATTTTTTTTAATTTATCTATTTATTTTCTATTATATTTGTTTATTATTTGTTAACTTATTGGTTTAATTTATTTTTCAGCAGTTTGAAAATGTTTTAAGCATTTCCCCGTTGCCTTTGCCACTTTCCCTTTTATGTGCCTCCTCTCTTTCTGTAGTTGTCATGCAGTAAGTGTTAGGTAATTATCATTAATTTATCTTGAATGTGACCACTCTCCTTGTTTGACCATAAATGTGGTGGAGTGGAGAGTATCGGGGTTTTAGAGTGGGAGTATAGGGGAGAGATGGGGACTAAGCTTTTCCTGTCTGATATTCAGATGTGATTCAGGAAGGACAGTATTTTAATTTATTATGTATTACTTCTCTCCGTGTGTGTTCTTAGGGCATGCATGATTGAACATAGCACAGATTATCTACAAGCAGGCACACAGGTTCAGGCACATATACCCCCCATATCGGAGAAAATATAGCAGGATGTAAGAACAAATTTACAGCATTTCATATCATTTCACTTGTTTTTTTAAACCATAACCAAGATAAAATATTGTATTTCCAGACAGCTGTTAAATATTCTTGATCATTTTAGTTGAATGTAAAATGTTGCTGGTTTGTCTTAGCTTCATCAGAAATACCTTTTAATTTGCAAAGCTTACCAACTGGATAAAAGAAAGTTAACTAATATTAATCCTATTTACAATATCTTTGTCAAAATGAATGAAAAAGTGACGCATTTTACAGTCATCTGTTCTGGATAGTTTGATTTTTATTGACACCTCAAACGTACCTAAACTCCATTCTGCTGCATCAACTTAAAAGCAGAAAATTAAAGGAAATTACCTGCAAGATCACACATTATTTCAATTCTGCTAACCTTATATCATTTCCCAAGTTTTTTTTCACATATAATAATTCCTCATTAACATCACACACGTCACCAGATTTACTTTAAGTACATAATAAAACTCACTCTATAAACCTAAGAAATTTATTAAAAAAAAATGTCCCAGGCCTGAACAACCCATTAAAAAGGCGTATCTTCTACTAACATAGTCTATTTTGAAAACATATTTGCTAATAATGCTATCTTGCCTTGTGCTGCATATCAAGACCTATGATATATTTTCCACAAATACAAGTCTGTACCAAAACACCTAACCTAACGGTACTGTTGCATAGTTTGCTTTTATTTGAAAAGTTTTCTAACTGACTGAAAGGACCCAGAAAATTCCAGCTGGTTGAATATTTTTCTATCTCCTTCAGCACAGGATGCAGCTGAGAAGGAGATTATGTCTCGCCATAATTCTCTAAATCTTAATTTGATGCACAAATATTTTCATACAGTTACACAAATTTGGATAAATACAAAATGCACTTTTAATAGCTCATATTTTTAACTAGTAGTTTCTTTTTAGTAGATTCATTAAGCAGTCTAGGTCTATCAAGTTTCTTCAGCAGCATGTGGTTTTACAATCCATCCTCATCTTTCTATGATCTCATCATTTTACATCAAGGTCAAAGAAAGGTGCCTCAGGCAAAACAAAAGGAATATAATTGTTTCGGGGTGCATTAATATTTCCAGCCTCCATTGGGGCAAAAAAAAGTTTAAATGAATCCATTATATAGAATTTGTTTTGGCTTTAGCAACAGGCTGTCCAACAAAAGCAGCTTGGTCTGCAGGTTGCATCTAAACAAACAAACAAACAGGGAAAAAGTCAATAAACCAGAAAATTTAACCAACATAATTTGCAAACCCCCCTTATGTCACAACAAACTAGCACCCCATGCTGGTGCCTAGCGAGCTATACCTGCTTGTGCTGGCTTGTGAGGCGTCCAATTCTGTCTTGCATTAATAACTATTTTTATGAAGAAGTATTTTTCCAGTACTGGTATGAAAACTGCAGGTTGACACCCTCTTACAATGAACAATGTGAGTGACATGAATTATATGGGTCCATGCTACAGTTTTAAATGTTTCTGAAAGGATTTATTTGTTGTATTTATAAGTTTTGCATACAGTTTGGTTTCTTTTTAATTCTGTCTGAAATGTTTACAAAATGTTTCTCTCGCTTTTTATGTTACAAGCTTTTTAGTCTGTATCAAAGTTTACACTTATAAAATGAGATGTTTGAATTATTTTGCACAAACATGTAAAGGGCCAATGGGGGGTCGGGGGGAGGGGGTTGAAATCTGTTATAAATTGTGTACTTTTTGTCGTCTACCTGGAGTGTGTATGATGTAAACCTAAAGGTAGATGTAAGTATTCAGTGTTACTGTAAAGTGAATACTCATTCATAGTGTAAAAGCCTCACCTTCAGTGTTTTCACAGCGTTGAAGGTGCGAGATAAATAAATACATTAAAAAGAAGAACTACCAGTTCAGACTTGGAATGCTGCCAGAGTGGACTTGAAATATAAAGAGCACATAATTTCCTTTCCTGTAAATAGTAGCTGGAAAAAAATCCATTCCTCTATAAATATTGGTTCTGAGAATATCACTGTCCTGATATCATGTGCTATACTTTGTGACAGGTGTATTCTGTGGTTTAAGAAGTCAAACTGTGGGACAGGCTGGGTGAAGAGACGGTCTGTCTTTAACCTATGTGTAATCTACTGTTTCATTCAGTTCACACATGTGACAAAGTCTTATCTGCAGCCTTCAGTGTATTTATTATACACAAGTCCCAACAACTGTATCATGATTTTTGAATAAATCTGTCATTTGATAGACCATGGCCTTGTGTTTATTTATTTATTAATCTTTTGTTTTGTTTTTAATTTGAGTGTGTTTAACTCCAGGTTCTTGTTAATTCAGATTGACATGTCATGCTTCTCTTACTATTGATTTCCTCTCACTATCGCTGTCTCTTGCTTAAGATCTGGTCTGTGCATGACTAACACTAATCAACATGTTCACTTCTTTTGGATGTTGTCTGGTTTTTAATAAAGTTAGTTGTTCTCAGAAATGCAATGAGATAATATTGATTGACTTACTTTGCCATTGGTAAAGTACCAGGGGTTCAGTGTTGTTCTGTTTTGACCCAGGACCGCAAAGGGAGACGGGACTTCATATGATTATTCCTGGTGAAGAGAAAGTTCTCTTTGAGGATCCCAGTCGTAATGGACAAAGTGCGCTGGAGGAAAAGTAAGTGGTTCTTGCACAACCTTTGCCATTTAGTCATATTTATAAAAAAAAAAAAACCTATCATGAACATTTGTAACTGGGTCATTTTGATTCCTTTTCTTGAACTTTAATCTTTTTTCAGTATTTGCAAATCCAGCAGCATTTTATTAGCACTTATCTGTAGGTGTTGTGCTTTCTGCTGTCTATCAAATAAATCTTTGTTTTATATATTTATCCAACAATTGTCTTTGACAGTAGACTAGTCCTGCAAACAATATTCCTTAGTCTCATAGCATAATCAGCCAAATCTTAGGCTCAGGAAACTAAAGTTTAGCAATTTACAATGTAAACTCACTGTGCATTACTATCTATAACACCATAAATTATTTTTAAGGCAGTTATGCCATTAGGTTTATAATTTGCAATTAAATAAGTAAAAATTCTGTCAGCTGTGTTTCTCTGTGTACATAATTTTTTAATGGTTTGACTGGTGGGAGTCCAGTTTTTCTGAGGAAGAGGAAGTAAATGTACTGATTTTAATAAACCTGAAGATGCAGGTGTTTATAGTCAAATCTGCCTTTGTATCGCATCTACTGTAGAGCTATACGAATTTAAAAAAATTGACTCCAAATGTATGGAAATGGAAATGACTGTCGTAGTTTTATAGTAGTCAAGCGAAAGTCAGGTTGAGTCAGGTGTGGTGTAATAGAGTTACCTATAAAACATGTAGGGCAGTGTTCCTTGAGGACCAGGGTTGAAAAAATTTGATTTAGTGTCATCTGTATTTGGAAGCCAGATGCTTTCAATTTGTAGCTTTAAAAGAACACGCATCCCACTGATTTTGTATTATATAAATGTAAATATATCTGTTTTTTTCTTCCTATAGAAGCTTGGTGGATGTGGTCTATGCCCTTCGGGATGAAGTTCAAGAGCTTAAACAGGTAAATGTATGCAAATGCTTTATGACAAGCGGTCATAATTGTGTTATCTTTTACTGTTTCTGATAAAGTTGAAATTAGTGGCTTGGATTGAATATTTTTAAATGATATTGCTGAACTATAATGCATGCTTTCTATTAGCCAAGTGTGATGAAATAGATAACTGCGGTAACTGGTTGTTCTCTTTGCAGACACAGGTGTAAAACACGAGATGGCAACATTATTTTGACTGATAACTTAAATTACATGGCTATCTATCACTCACAGGATAGTAAGAAGATGAAGCGGTCACTGGAGGAGGAGCAGAGAGCACGGAAAGACTTGGAGAAAGTTGTGAGGAGAGTATTAAAGAGCATAAATGACCCAACGTGGGATGAGACAAATTTGTGAAACTCATCTCCACAACCGTGTGGAGCTCTCTAGGACGAAAAAAAAAGTGTGTATACACAACATGTTGAGTTGCACATTTATAAATGCATGAACTCACTAAGTTAAGGATAATCATGTAATTAAGAAAGTGCATTTGTAAGCTGTTATTTGTGTGCTTGTTGGAGATGGTTACATACGAGTGATCTCTGCTGCGATGTAATGCTGAAATGCTTTGACCGTCTGTCCCTCATTTGCATTCCTTGAGCACCAAGCAAAAGATGAACCCATCTACAGCTGTCCTCAGGAATGGTGGGGCTGGAAAATAACCTTGATGATGTCATCTGCTTTTGTTTACAATTTTAAATGGACCTCTGTCCAATGGTACAAAAAAATGGTACAAAAGTGGCGTTAATGGCCGCAAAGGTCTTGGATGAGTCTGAACTTGAATCCTGACATTTCATAAGTTTCTCATGTTATTTAAAGTTTTTAATGGGATGATTCTTGCAGGGATCTTTTATGGCCTGAGGGCCAATTCTGGTGTTTTTATTTTATCTTTGTTTTTTTTCTTTGCTTGTAATGAATTTTGTGACTGGAAAATAATCTTTTATGCTTTTTTCCCCTCTTCAGTTTCCTTCTTGGTATCTTTATTGTTTGACCAATTTACAATTTGATATTCTTCTGGGCAACTTAGTGAATTGTACAGATGTTGAACTTGTACTGTATAATGTAAATACTGCTAAAATGAGCCGTTTCCTGTGGGAGAAATAAATGAGTTCATTGAAGAATGATTGAAGTGGCGCTAAATATGATTGAGAACCAAACAGGAAGGAGACAGCTGTGTTCTGTCTGTTAAACACAGAAAATGCAAGGGTCTGCATGCATCTGGGGCTACAAGGATCCTTTAGAAAATAGGCAGCCCATAATACACTGTCTAGTAATCTTTTTTTTAAGCAAGAACCTCTTAGTGCTCATTGTGTGTTATTCTGTAGCCATTTTTTGTTAGAATTCAACTAAACTTTATGCAATCTCAGTTGACCTGCAGTAAAGTCTCAGTTTTAAACTGTACACTTTCCATTTGCATTTTACAAACCGACCAGCTAATTTAATTTATAAAATTCTGAGAAGTTTAACCATCCATACTCCGGCTGTACTTTTTTTTTTTTATATCAATTTTATGGATTTTTGCAAAATTGGTTTGCATATTATGGTACCATACCTCCATTAATGCATCCTAATGATGGAATTAAGTTTTCCAAGCATATTACAATGAAAATAAACCTGGACCTTAGTTCTTCTACTGTTCCATCCATCCATCATCTACCGCTTATTCCCTGAACAGAGTCAGGGGGGAGCCAATCTTTGGAAGTATTCAGAAATATCTATTTTCCCCCTCTGAGACAGATGGCTCATTCTTAAAGCACAACCATTTCCACTCATTTTAAAATCCCTTTTAGATTTCTAATGTAGTACAAGGTACATTTTTATTTATATAGATTAAATCACTTAGATCATGCAATATTTTACATTTTATTTATTTTGTATGAACTGTTCATCCTTTCTGAACGTGGTTAGTCTGGTTAATCAGGCAGCAAATCAGGCAGACTAAGTGTTACAATTTAGGACAGATGGGGGACTTAAAAACAGATCCAAAGTAAGAATGTTTTAATAAACAAAAGGAAAAGAAAATATATATATATTTTCCTCATTCCCCAAATCAGCTGAAAGGATATCAAAACACAAATGGCTCTTTGAGCTGTTTTAAAGTAAAAGAAAGTCATCCCAAAGCGGAGAAATATAAACTGCTATGACTTTGACACTTATTGCAACATGTGGCCACCTCCTTTGAAAACAAGCATCTTATTGTAATCTTTTGTTTATCTGCAATAGTGACAAGCTTTGTGAGAGAGATTTTGTTGCTGGATGAATAAGCATAGATGTCAACCTTTTCATGATGGCTATCACCTTGTCCACTCGTTAGCAGTTAGAATAGTGGTCCTTTGTTTCATGCTGACTATTCATTCACAGGAAAAGAGGCACAATTCTCATTCATCCCCTGAGGCAGATCTTAAAAGATAAAGTTTAGAGCTGCCATGCTTTGACCTTGCTGGCTTGACTCTATGAAAGTATTGGCTGGTAAGCTGCCACTCCGTTCTAAATAATGAAGCAAAGCATGTAAATAGCCTCTGGCTTTATGGTGGGGAAGTTGCCTTGAACTAGTTCACACCTGGCTGTATTTTAACCATGTTTGTCACACCTTCCTTCCTCTTTCTGCATTTGTTAGACTGTTATTTTTAACCAACCATTTTACTGGAGATGACCTGTCTATGCAGATAATTTGGTTGAAGAAGGGAATTTTCAGTTTGTTCATTCACACTTTGCCAAAATGATGATTCACACGAGGCCCAGACCATCGTAGTTTGGTGTTGGTGCTTCTGATTCGCTGTAACACTTGTACTTAGCGCTATATTCCTCAAAACTCTGGCTATTGCACGTGGAAATAGTATGTAAAGGGGCATACAGAGACAGTCTAACTAAAATCTGAGTTCAAGTTCTTTTAACAGAAGCAAATTTCCTTTGTAGGTGGTTTGTAGGTGAGAAATGTCTGAAATGAAGAGGTAGATGTAAAGTCATGACTTGCTCCAGCTCTTCTTCACTTTGTTTGACTCTTTCCAACTACCAGGATGGAGTGACAGCTTGTCACTGTGGGCGCTCCACAAAGCAGCTCATACCCTTCCAGCCCCCTGCGACAATTGTGGAGCTCAAAAAAAAAAAAGCATCAAGGTCTTCCTCTCTCTTTCCTTCACTCTTTTCACTCTCTTCTCAAAGCAGAGAATCAATCAGCTGTACACACACACACATACACACGACTCATTTCTTTTCCCTTTCCTAGTCTATTCA
>JBAMIG010000013.1:8713863-8724033 GCA_037177335.1 Kiunga ballochi | reverse complement strand
GAGTGCGAGAGAGAGCGAGAGGGATCCTTCTTTATGAGTCAAACTTAAACTGTTATGTGTTTCGTCTCATCTTCCGTCTATTCATCATGCTGTTCATACAGCCTATTCCTCCCCTCACCCCATGTTTATCCCATGGGCATGGCAAGGGCTGACAGCTTTGTTTGTGCTCTTCACTAAGTGATTTTTAATCAACTGGTCTGCATGAGTCCTCCCAAGGGCCAGAGCAGCTGAGACCGTGAGAGACTGAGCTGCAGGTTGGTAAACTGGTGATGGTAGGATGCAGCAGTCAGGGCAATAACCTCAACAAAGTGCCGCTTTTACAGATATTTTAATGCATTTGGAACAACAACACATCCAGTCTCTTAAAACTGTCCTGAATTTTACTACATTTAATTGCTTATGTGTTAATTGTGACTTTCTCTTCCTGCCTGTTCTGAGTTGCTGTTGTCATCCATTATTATTTGCCTATTGAAAGAGCAGTGATGGACACCGAGCGTGACAGGGATAAGGTTTACCTGGCTATCTATCCTGGCTTAGTACGTCATGCTGATATAAACTGTATACAATGTTCTTCGCAGAGTAAATCTGTAATCTCTTCAATATTTGATGGAAAGAGCTACAGTGTACATGCAATACCTGGTTTATATATGACAGAATAGCAGTAGGTCAAATTTCTTGCATAATGAACTGATGAGTTAACTGCAGAAAAGTTAGATTATGCCTTAGGGTCTGAAATGGGAAGCCACACAAAATGCTTTGACCTCCATTTTTTCAGTGTTGAGGGGAGAAAACCCATCTTGTTTTCAAATGGCATAAAACTTCATGTGAAAAATTATCCTTGTTTATCATTTGGTCTATTATCTTATCAAGCATTTTCTGAAAGACTTCAAGACTTCAAAAAAATTTCATTTAAAGGGACAATGAAAAAGAAAGGAAACCTAACAGCTATCCTCACATAACTCACTTAAGAGATGAAAAATGTTTAGAAAATAATAACAACCAAAACAATCTGGCAGGTGAAGGAAAGTGACCCAAAACAAAAAAGCAAAAATTAGAAAAGGGAAATAAAATACAAGTAAAAAAAAACAAGATTGCATCAGCTTTCATTGCTTTAAACACATTTAAGATTCACAAAATATCAGGATGGCAGAAGAATATAGAGTTAGGTTTTGTTTTTGGTGTCTGATTAGCTCTCTTACTCTTTTTGTCATTTGCTTCGCTTGATTTTGCTGATAAAGTTGCTAAAATGTAGTTTGAAGCTGTGGTTTGTTCTGATATTTAGGCTACAAAAAACACATTCTAATCATTTACTTTGTTACTCCATATCATATCACTAAAGATAATGTTCCACCTGCAGCATGTTCATGTTTAGGATTTAGCAGTGACAGGAAGTTTACCTTGTCATTTTCATCTCTTCCTCAAAGATGAATGAGCAGTCTCTCCCGTTGGATGTGTTTAATTCTTTTGGTCCCTTATTCTCAACTGAGGATGTTATTTGCATGGCACCATGTTTAATCTACCAACAGTTCAATACACATTGCTTTAAGCAGGTTGAGTCAGCCATTCCTTAAGCCAGAAAAGCAGGGTTTGCCTTTTAGTCAACAGAAATTGCTTGAGTTTACCAAAAACTAAACAAAACAAAGCTAAACCTGAACTCGTTTAGATTTTGTGGTAACACTCACTGCTTACATTTTCTGCCACTGCTCTTATTTCAAACCACAATACCTACAATGCATTTCACACTGTCCTGTAACAAACAGGAAATGCTCCTCAGCATTATTATTATTAATGCATCACAAGCATCACTTACAATAACATTGTCTGCAGAAGATTCTGTGAAATCCTAGCATAGCTGCTTTCCGTTAATCCTTTAGGCACCAAAGTTGAAAAGCTATGACAAGCACCAGTCCATATCTTCAGAATAAAAGCTTAAATTACAACTTCTTCAACTAAATAAAGGGTGTACCCTCCCTCTCGTGCCTTGACTGCTGGGATAGGCTCCAGCCCCCCCACGACCCCGTTAGGGACAAAGCGGTAGATAATGGATGGATGGATATTAATTTAGCAAAAACGCCCTGAGATGACACTGTCATGAAGTGAGGCTATATAAATAAAGTTGAATTAAATTATGATAATAACACACATATTGATGCAAGTCCTCCATAAAAACATTGTTATTGTTGACAAAAACTCACTGCTGTTTACCAAAGAGACGTGAGGTTTATAATGTGTTGACAAAATATATTATCAATGATTTAGATAAAGATAACAAACGGACTACAAGTAGTACAGGGTACACCCATATTTAAACATCCTCCAAAACAGTTAGAAAAAAATAGATTATTTCTGGCAAAGATTGTTTGGAAATTAGAATATAAGCTGCTCAGTTTTCTGAGAATGTCTTTAATATAAGAAAATAAGTGTTTTTCCACAATTTGGCGACAAATTGATCAATACTTTGATTAAATTAAATCAAAATAGGCTGTTTTTTAATCTAACTAAATCAATTTAGGAAGTTAGTTATGATGTTGGAGCAGAGGGTGCAGTGTGACCTCCTGCTCCAACTACAGGGGCTCACACTGCTCCGCCTCGCGGGAAAGTTTATTCAGGGGTCCTGGAGAGGAGGGTCCATCAGATAATCAAACCCCAGACTGAGAAGGAGCCGTGTAGGTGTCATCCTGGTGGGCCAGCTTTATAATCAGAGTCCTAGAGAGAGCATAGCTGTTTGTCCAACCAGTCTACATGTGTTTTGTTGACTTAAAGAAGGCATTCAACCCTGTCCTCAGGGACTCATGTGAGGGAGGGGTGAGAGTGGGGAGTACCGGACTCCTTATATGAGCTGTTCGGTCCTTGTACGACTGGTGTCAGGGCTTGGTCTGCATTGCCGGCAGTAAGTCTGATTAGTTTCCGGTGAGGGTTGGACTCGGCCATGGCTGCGCTTTATCACCAATTCTGTTCCTCACTTTTATGGACAAAAATTCTAGAGGTGTGGAGGGGATCAAGGTCGATGGCCTCAGAGTCAGGTCTCTGCTTTTTGCAGACAATGTAGTTCTGTAGGCTTCATCTGGACATGATCTCCAGCTCTTATTTAAGTGATTTGCAGCTAATAGTGAAGGGGCTGGGATGAGAATCAGCACCTCCAAATCAGCCAAAGTGAATTTCTGGTAACTCCCTTAGAGGTAGGGTGAGAAGCTCAACTAAAGGCTCAGAGTAGAACCGCTGCTCCTCCATATCAAGAGGATCGAGATGAGCTGGCTCAGGCATCTGGTTAGGATGCCTCTTGAACTCCTCCCTAGTGAGGTGTTCTGGGCATATCCCTGCGGTGGGAGACCCAGGAAACAGAGACTCAGTGATTATGTCTCTCGGCTGGCCTGGGAAAGCCTTGGGATCGTGGGCCCTGTTAGGATCATGTTCTACAGTGCTTTTAACACCATTTGACCTGTGCTCCTGAGGGACAAGCTACTGTGTGCAGGGGAAGACCGGAGTTTGTCATCGGAGATCCTGGACAGCCTCACAGACCGTAAAGTTTGTGAGGGCCCGAGACTGTGTGTTCATTACCAGCAACATAGCACAGCAACCTGAGGGGACATTTCTGCACCCCTCCTGTTTACACTCTACACAGCTGAGTTCTTGTACAACTTGTCTCGTTGTCACCTGCAAAAGTTCCCAGATGAGACGGCAGTCATTGGCCTCATCAATATACAGTACACAAGACTACTCAGACACTTTGTAAACTAAAGACTTGATTTAAATGTGGAGAAAAACAAAAAACTAATGATGAACCCCTGTAGATGTAATTTTTTCCTGAGTGTTTATCTGAATAATAAACAAGACAGGTAACAAAACATCCACAAACCTTACAGGTAGAGACAGAGCAAACAGAGAAGTTCCTACAGAGAAGACTTTTTGGAGTATGGGCTTTTTCCTGAAGCCTTTGTGGAAGAATACTACATAGTGTGGCTTGTCTGAGTAGCTATGTCATAGTGCCTGACAAGAAGAAACGGAAAAGACTAATCAAGAAAGCAAGTTCTGTTCCGGGATGCCATATCGACCCAGTTGAGTAGAGAGAGAGGGTAGTAGTTAAATTAACCTCAGTGCCAGAGTCAGAGTCCAGCCTGATGTGAGGGACACACAGAGTGTACTGAATAACTACGGTAATTTTGTAACAGCTTAGTCCGTCCAAATTGCACGAGAGAGAAGGTTTTGCAGGTCTTTCCTTCCTGCTGCTGCTACACTGCTGGGTCTGGATACAAAAATAACTGTTTGAAAATACCCTTTCTCACTGTACATTCAAGGCTTTTTTGTTGTTTCCCCCCATTTTATTGAGTTATTTTATCATTCCTCTGACTGTTGCTATTGCTTTTCTGCTGCAATTTAGAATCCTGTGAATTTCCCTGTGCAGGACTTGCAAAGAACCATCTTATCTTATCTTATCTTATCTTATCTTATCTTATCTTATCTTATCTTATCTTATCTCTGTGATAAGCTGTCCCAGACTGTTGCTTTGCTCTCATAAAATATTTGCTGTACAAACACAGCATCCTCTAACCAATTACCTTTCAGGTAACTTAAAATTGGTACTATTAAATTTAGCATTACGTGTATAGTGATTCCCTCTGTCTAAAATAGTTCCCTATCTGAAGCATGTATACAGGCGCAAGGGTAGTGGCTCAACAAATGATATGGTGAAGCTCCAACTGTATATGACTCAAATATTCATGTAATCCCACTGAGTATTAAAAATTATTTAATCTTTTTGTTCTGAATCAGATCATGCTTTCAATATCACCATACAATGTAAAAGTTTAGTTTTAATCAGAACCTAATAACTTTTAATGGCTATCTCGGTTTAACAAAACAATGGCTCAGGAAACTACTTTTTTTAGATACAGAAATTAATTCATTGCATAGCTAAATGAAACATTTACACCTGGTTAAATGCTAAAATAGAAATAGATCTCTTTGCAGAAGATTTTATCAGTTTACTGTCACTCTCATGAATTGCCATTCAGATTGATAGTGCTGTACAGATGTATGCTTTTGTACAATGTCAGCTGCTTAGCCGACAATAAAAGCAATGGCGTACACTAAAATATCAAGAGGAATGTATACTGGTGTATGTTTGCATGCATGCTGTAGGCGTTCAGTTAATGATGCAATTTATTAGAAAATGGGATTAATCTACAGATAATGTATTATGTGTGTGCCAATCCACTGATTGTGCACCTATTATTAGTCCATTTTAAATATTCACCCATACACCCTTCCCTCAGATAGAACACGTAAACAATGCATTCATTCCTGCTATAACTGTATCCTAAAACATGGGGACGCTGACTGCCTTTAAAGACTGAATTGGAGTTCTTGTTTTCACATATTAAATTATTGTTTTATCTCTGTGACCTACAGAACAGTAAACAGAAACCCCCTTGACAATATTGCACTACATCCAACAAGGACATTGGATAGCAAAGAGAGAAAACAAAAATACATGTGAAGTATAATCCTGTTAAAGGATAAAAGTCCACTATATAACACAGAATATCAAACTAACTTTTTACATAGATGTTAGTGGTAAGTGTTTTGTTTAAAATGGTAATGGGAGTTTTTGGGCTTATAACTCCATATAAAAGAAGCTTCAGTAAACGTTTTCACTGAAACTTGGGATGATTCTCATCCTTTGACTGGAGGGTTAAGACCCTGTAATCTTTTCAAAGTTTCTTTAAATACATCACACATTTCACTGGAAATAAATGTCTAAAAATGGAAAATTAGTTTACACTCTTAAAAGCAAATGAGATATGTCCCTCTTTGGCACTTTACATTGGTGAGATTTATTTTGTGCAAGGTAAATGATACCATCTTGGAAGAATCTTAACTAAATTTTCTAAGTTAGAATGAGAATGAATAGGCCTAACAAAGGTGTTTGCCTGCAATAACAGACTAAAGGCAGGGTCATACACTTAACACTGATATATGTGAGAAAAGAGTGACGTTAAAAGAGAACAATAAAGATCTCAAACTTGCGTAAATGTCCAAGTAATCTGGATTTTCATTTAAATTTTGCAGAGCCAATAAGTAGAACGAAATTAAGTGACATAATCAACAAGTCGAGCACGTTTAGTTGTTTGCACAAATTATTTAGCAACATTTTAAAACTTAACATGTTGAAATTAAAAGATCATAACTATCCATTATATTTCCGTGAAGTGACCACAGTAAGATGTTTTGGGCACATATGGAACCTCATAGAATGGGAACGTGTTTCATTGGGGCGCACGCTTGTTTCCTTGTATGGACACGTCAACAGAGACTGTCCAGGTAAACGTTGCAGCCGACCACACACAGGTAATTTCCGAGACTGATACGTAAAACAACCATCACACCCAACCAGCATCACCAGTGTTTATATGTATATCCGTAGCCAGTGAGCTTAGCTTAAAAGCTTAATAAATGTCGGTGTTTTTGCGCTTAACCGGCAATGCGTCAGTCTGACCAGTCCTGTTTTCAACTGCAAAACAGGTAAATATGCATTTTTACCAGTTTTTGTGTAAAGTTTTCATTAACTGATATGTTTAACTAAACACGTGTGCAGGATCATCTAGTGGCAGATTTGCGTTTCTGTTGCTTTTTTTTCTTTAGTTAATCACTTAAGAAAGTAGAATCTAAGTCAGGTTGGGGGATCCCTGGTACTCGAGGGCCAGAATTATGCACACTTAATTCAAATCAAATGGACCCAAGATGTTATCAAAATCTTTACAGTGATTCATTCATTTGAATCATGTGTTTTGGAACAAGGAGACATGGAAAACTTTCATGGTGAGGTCCAAGGTTCCCCACACCTCGTCTAAATACTCGCTAAATAGTGCTACAGTCTCTACATTGGCAAAATGGCAAGTTACTGGTCTTTTTCTTACTTGCACAGGTCAAAACACAGGTCAGTTGCACACTTATTTTGCATGTATGTTTGAGGTATTTTGAGCCATGGTTAGGAATAGGGCAACGCTGGTCCTGCAAGTGTGAGGACTTTCCCTGCTGCAACACACCTGACACACATCAGACTTAATTAGCAGTCTTGTGTAGAGCTTAACATTAAACTCTGCACAAATCTGCTAATTACCCATTGATTAGATTCATATGTGTTGCATCATGGAAATACCTAACACTTGCAGGACTGCAGCCCTCAAGGACCATTCTCATTCTCATGTCAGTTTGTAGCCCATGAACTATTTTTAGTAATGATTGCATTGCTAGGATAATTTACATTGGAACCTTAGCAAATATCTTTGCTTGACCCCTCATGTAAAAGGAAAGACATTATTTAAAGGAAGTATCTCAAACTATCTTCTAAAAAACAATCTTACAAATATGTCAAGCAGATTTGTTCACCCTACCCTATCAGAAATGTTTTTAAGCATCCAATGAAACACGACTTTCTGCTTCAATCCTTTGTAAACTCATCGATGTCACCTTCACCACTTAAAGTTGAGATGGATGTATCAGTATCAGTGTTACTGTCCCTGAAACAGGACACACTACAAAATGCAAGAAAGAAATACCACTTACCCAGCCTCAGTGGATGAATCAGAATCAACCTACACACACAGTAAAGAAATAAAAGCCACGGGCAAAGGTCACTTTTCCTGTTTTAACTGCTTTCATTGCATTGAGTTTATCCTGAGCCAGTCAAGGTCTCAGGCCTTCAGAGAAATGAGTGAGCAGGTCGAGTGTATGAGCATAAGGGAATTAAGGCTGGCCCCAAGAGCCGTACTTGTGTTTTCCTGTTGTTAAACAACCTTCAGGGAAAAAAAAGCAATAACTTTCAAAGTTGCTAATCAGGCCTTCAGGAAGAAAGCAGATATGAAAAATCTTGAGGATGCTTCACAAAGAAATTGTTTTAAATCATTTTCAAATGACTTTTTTCACCGCTACCATCTTCTCCTGTGAAGTACAGTACACCTGCCCCCGTTCCCAGCTGAACCTGTTCAATGATCACATTGCAGAATAAAGGCTGCTCATAGGTCAAATGGAGATTTAGTCATTTTCTCAGTTCGTAAACTTTTTAACACCAATAGATTATGAGATCAGATGTAGTGAATACTTCAGCATCCTGTATACACACTCTGAGCCGTTTGCCACTGTGAGCGCCCGGTCTCCTTTCCTCTTTCTGCTCTGCAGAAACAGATGCAGAGGAGCAGAGATAACTCTTAACTTTGTTTTGACACTTTTGATTAAGGACCATTGAAGGAACACCTGTATGGCGGGAGGGAACAATGCACCAAGCCCATAGAGAGATTGATTTTGTGCATTAGAGAAGCAGCCTTTGTCTAAAGCCACGGGGCCCTTTGTTATGCTAACCAGCTGTGGAAGATTTCCAATTCAATTTCACCTGAACGCTGGTCAGCCGCACGCTCCATTGTATGGCGTCCCTCGGGCCCGGCAGCTCCCCCCCACCCCCTACCCCACACCGCTGCTGCCACAGCCACAGCAGCTTCTCCCCTGTCGTCTCTCAAACTGCAATTTAGCCACCAAGGATGGTGCATTTGTATGTGAGAGTTGAGATATGTGTGTGTACAAGGGGGGTGGCGGGGGAAAGGGGGTATTGGGGGTGCTGCAGACTAGATTGACAGGCGACTGGATACTCTCGCCACAGTATTCTCTGCATCCTGTCCTTGTGTGTGCAGTGGGCCGCAGAGAGGATCCCAGTGAAATGAGATGATATTAATTATCCTAATCCTGATAGCTCTCTCTGGAACTCTGCTTCTACTCATCTGTCTCAGGAGAGGACTTGGATGGTCAGACAGAGAGAATGTCAACCAAATGAAATGAAAGCTGATAAAATCAGTAGAGAATACTCCCAAACAAAAAGGCGGCATACTGAATAAGTTATTTTTCCCGTGCTGTATCTTTAGTTTCTCCTTTCATAATGTCAAAGTAGCTTAATTGTCCACTTTCACCCTCTAATTAAGATTTTTTTTAAGAAATCTTTTTACACACCGTAGTAATGAGTAAAACACCTCCTTCTTCCTGAATTTGTAATTATATTGGCCAATTATTTACCAAGTTAGTTTTTACTCTTTGATCAAGTAAAATATTTTAAAATAATTATTTACACTTTGCTAACTTATTTTTAGGTATAACTAAGGGGTTAATTTCAATGGAATGACCTTAGAAAAGCTTGATAATTGAACTGGAAGCAGCATGAATAGGCCTGTATTACACAGAGATTTGTATTAAGATGAAGTCTCTCCAGTGATGAAATGGCACAATGCTCTGCTGCAACCATTTACTGTGCATGCAATAAGAGAAACTTCTTAACTCGCTCATTATGCTTGATGATTGTATTATTTTAGTGGCGTCACACTCCAGTAAGCTGGATTTGATAACATGACTCTTGGTGCTCCTAGTCATTAATTAGGTTTTTTTCATCTCTATCTTGAAAGTGTGGTTTTATGGAGTGAAATGCGACTTAAAATGTCTTCAGTGCTTTGAAAATGCAGTTTATGTATATGGAGCTAATCTTAGATTGTGTTTGTGTCCTGTCCTCTAATGTAGAATTTGTTTCCTATTTCCTATTTGTCTTAAAGGAATCAAACATGTTGCTGTTTATACTGTTTATTCCTCTACGTTTAGAATTTAATTGATTCATCGTTTATATGTGTGTTTGCATGGTTGTTTCCGATTCTGATAGTTCTTTGTTCTGTAATGCAGCACATCAACATAAATGTGCGCTCAGAAAGGCCTAATCCTGGCCTGAAGTGGAGGTACTGTATATTTAGAGCGCTTTTGATTGTGAAGGTTGTTATTATTGAATTTGAGTGACGATCACGGTCGTTTGATCATGAATCAATGCCTGTTGGGTTGTGATGTGCTTGAGGGGACACAGAGGTGCAGAAATTGTTTCATGGGGCATTTTGGGTTTCTTGTTCTTTGAGGGGCTCTTGGCTTTTTTCTTTTTTCTTTTTTAACTTGAGCTCGCCCTGTAGCCTGATGAGACCCCTGCAGGCACCACACTTACTCACACCCTGAAACCACCGCAGCAGACAAAGTGAAGTGAGAATGGCTGTTTACCCCTTATGCCTGAGGTATCAGTGCCAACATAGAGTGGCACATCTTCCCCCTCCCACCCACCCCCCCTAACCCCCCCAGCCTTCAATAGGCTTGTGAAGT
>JBAMIG010000013.1:8687268-8710735 GCA_037177335.1 Kiunga ballochi | reverse complement strand
TGTGTGGAGGTGGGGGTGCAGGGAGTGGTGCTCTGGCAGGGGACAAACATGGCTTAATAAGTGACTCTTGTCGCAATCAGAACATCGTTTCCTCATGCATTCTAATGAGCTGGATGTTGCAGTGAAGATCAGTTCACGTCTTTAATTTATTCAATATATTTTGTGTATTCACCCTGTTTATTTAATAACAGCAACCATGCACATTAATCAGCCTCTCTGCCATCGTCACATCACAGTAAATATTCCAGCAAGAGTTTTGTCTGTGCATATGCCTGGGTCATGTCCCTGCTTCTCGGGGCAACATCGCTGACAAACATTGTGTCGCTGCTATCTTCTTCCTGGTTATTGCATCTGTAGACATGGTGAATGTTGCCGTTGAAGTCAGAACAAAAGCTTTGAGTATTACATTGAAGCCTGATAGCATCATGGTTGTGCAAATATGAGTGCTATAAACATTTGAGTGCCTAGCTGCAGCTTACACGTCACTCATGGATGAGCCTGTAATTCTATCTGCTAATAATTTTCACTGGAGCCGTGCTCCTGTTCTCCCACAGCAGCCTGGGTTTCACTGCTTTATTTCTCCTCATGGTTTTGTCTCCTTTAATCATCACTTCAGTGAAGGCTGAGCTAACCAGAAGACACGCTCCCAGTTTACAAAGTTTATTTCTTCTATGGCAAACGGCTTATGATCTTAAAGCCTAAACTACTGCTTTTGCTCCTACTTGTTGCTCCCTTGGTTTTGCCAGTCATTTTTTCCCCTGCTGGACTGCGATGACATCTCCTCTTTTCCACCACCTATTTATCTTTGCCTTCTCCCTTATCTGTGTCATAATATAACCGAAGGGTTGAAAAACAGCAGATGAGTTCGGTGTGTGTGTAAGTGTTAGGGGGCAGTGTGGTGTGGAGACTATAGTGGGTTTCCCATAGTGATGAGGGCCTACGGTTCTCCTGGTAACCTAATTGGCATGTGTTTCCCGGCGGGTCTCATTGTGGCCTCTCCTAATCACTGTCCCCAGCCCTAACAAGAGCGACCTACAGTATTGGTGCAGCACTGAAGGAGCATGTCTTTTGTTATTTTATTTCTTTTTCTTTCTTCATCTCGTCTGTCCTCATTCCCCTCGTCCTAACAGAGAGGCTCGTTGAGGCGGCCTGATTACCTCAGTCAGGTCCAGGAACACGTGCATCTCTGTGTGTACACATTCATGTGTTTATGAATGAGTTTACACTTTTTTTTCCACCCCCTGCTATAAAAAAACAGTTGGATTATTGAGGCAGACTCCTGCCCAACTGCGCACGTAAACCCTAATTGGGAAATGCTTTAAATAATTTCTAATTAGTACAAGTGTGGTAATAATTGGCGGGGTAATCTGAGGATTAATTAGCTGTGTGTGTGTGTGTGTTTGTGGGTGACTGTTTATGAGTGCATGCATGTGTGTTCAGTGAGCATGTATGATGTAGTGCGTTGTGCGTGCATGTGTGTCTGTGTGCTCCTCAACACACTCAGTCAGGTCTGAACGGGAGGTTGAATAGACCCCGGGTTCTGCAGCTTGCTAATGGAATCCTGTCCACTCAAGGAGGTCTGTGGAGGAGGGAGGCCAAGACAGAAGCACCTTTGTTGGCCAAGTTGTACTGTGGGTGGCCCCCCCTGCCCGCAGGCCCTCATTTGTATCACGACGGGCATCCACCCCCTCTCTTAGAACCCCCACCTTATTTAACAGCTAACCCAGCCTCTAACTCCCCTTCACCTCACCCGGCCATCCAACCTCCAGCCCCCACCACTCGCTGTGTACAGCGCTCTCATCTTCTTTCTTTGGCTAAAGGACACGTTTTATTTTCTTTGACCCAATATGCTCCCAAGCCCTGTTGTTACCCCCCCCCCCCCCTTTTTTTTTTTACCTAGTTGTATTCTTCTTCCACTTTCTCCTCTCCAGTCCTCCCCCCACACACGCTCACACATATACTCCATCCCTTTTTGCATCCTTCTTTGGAAGAGAGGGTGAGGAAGCGCTGAGCTCTTGAGATGTGCACTTCCACCTGGTCTGCTCTCTAACAACTGCATCCTTTCTTTTTTTTTGAGGCTAGGGGTGGGAGGGAGGATTGGGAAAAAAAGAGGGAAATGAAGAACAAGGAGACTACAACCACTTGTTCTTCCAAGCATAGGTTTTATTACACTTTACACTGAACTGTTCTTGTTTCGCATCAAGCTTTTTGCAGTTCATTGGATTTTTTTCCATTAAAACTTGAAGAACATTTTAAGCTCTGTATCCTAGCATTGCATTTAGCATCCACTTCCAAGTGTTCTTTCACTATTGTGTCTCAGTTCGCACATTGGACATTTTTCTCTGATTCTGTCGGTCACCATCTACCTTCGCTCTCAAACTCCATCTTTCTGCGTGGCAGATGGCTCTCAAAGCCACATGAATGAGAAGCGGCGAGCACGTAAACAAACAAGCTGGGATCAATATTCCCGGAGACTAATTGCACAATGTCACAATTTTGCTGTTGCCTGCTTTTAGTCATTTGCTGTTCTTGCTCTCTGTCAAGCTTGAAAACTATGGTTGGCATGCAGTGCCATTTGGATCAAATGTGTGTTTGCAGCTACAAACTGCTGTCACTCAGCAGTAATGTATTCTGGTATTCCTTTATACTGATTTTTACGTAATTACTAATCCATAAATAACCACCGATAGAGGACTGTATTCAAAGTTATCTAGACTTATTTTTTTAATCTTTCTGTAAATATTTGGAACTTTTTTTTCTTTCTTCTTGTTTGATTTGCTAAGTGAAAAGCATTGGTATAAGAAGTGAAGTCAATTCTCACATGTGAAATGCTCCGTCCTGTACGATTTTTTTCTCTTATATTCATGCTTTCTATATTTAGTATAACTTATCCTGCTGTACAGCGTTCCCTTACTGTACATTATGGTGAGTCTCTGACTGATGGCACACACAAATTCAGCTAATGGTGCTCAAAGGTGCTTATCACTTCCTTGCTAATCTGGTACGAAAGATGCATTTACAGAGGTTGCAGATTTATCACGGACAATCCTCCCTCAATTGCAAAGACAGCTACGGCACATATGGGGAAGATCCAGGTTTTAATGTGGGTTTTAAACTGTCCCCATTTTCTCAGCGATGTATACTCAATCCATGAGGCTAGCCCGGATGCCTGGCCCGTTCTTTGACATTTACTGGGCTAGTACAAGGACGTACCCTTTCCCTTCCCCTTCTCTTCCTCCCATTCCTCCCAGTTAATCAGACTGGTGTGAAAAGGAGGCTGATAAGCCCATTGTCTGGCTGACAATGTCTTGGTGATAGGCCCGTAGTGGCCAACTGGATGGTGCTTGGTGCCTTCTCTTCCTACGTCAAACCATCCCATATTTCTTCACCCTAACCCCCCTCCCCCCCTATTTACCAGTTCTTCTTCACTATATATTTTTTTTCAAACTCTTACCCCTTTTTGCTTTTTCCATGTCTGCACCCCACCAACACCACTAGACAGCCCCAAGCTTTCCCTCCCTGACCCGTCCCATCTTTCCCCTCTCTGCTCACCCTGCTCTTCCCTTTTCTCCATTGAGCACTGCAGAGCCACCAGAGGGAACTCATTAGTGCACTGCTCCCAGGTTAATTGGCTTGCTCAAAGAAAAGGACTGAAAAAGAAGAAATGAATGAGAAGAACACCCACTCTGTCCAGGGAGAAAAGGGAATCGACCTGTGTGTTTCTCATACTGGCAGCTCCTCTAAACAGTGATGCAGCTGCTGTCAGGCCAGATGTGATCCTCATGCACTGATTAGCACTGCAGCCTTGTTAACTGTGCACGAGGAGGGGGCAAGGCCTTGGCCCATATTGTTAGATTTATCTGCCTTGGCACGATGTAACAAATCTGTAAGCCGCCCCATGTGACAGGTTCATATTTCTCTTTGCAAAAGAAAACGATTATATCAAGCAGAACTGAAAGCGTTATCTTCTGGCTATCTGGATGAGTCAATGCAGACATGGTGACTGTGGACTTATGTGGATCTGTGTTTCCACTTTCATTAAAGACTCACCAGAGTGTGCCTCGGCACCCATGGCACGGCCCTCCATGTCCCAAAAACACGGAAGGAAATTACTCTTGAGGGAGTGTGTCGTAAGAGTGGTGCTTATGACAATCCTAGGAGTGTATGAGTGGAGTCTGGAGTGCTGTCCACTCTTTAATTAACCACACTGCTTCCTGCCACCTCGGGCAGCCAGCACATGTCAGCAAGAAACTGTCTGACCTCACAATGTCAAAACAAGATTTTATAATTAAGGATCACATTGCATGAATTCTGTCGAATGCTTTGACAAAGTGCCAACATGTGAAGACATGAGCCAGTATTGTTTACAAAATACTTTGTACACTTAAGTCTGTTTGAGTTGCGTAAAAAACAACAACAAAAAACGATAGGCACAATATTTATGGTTTTTGTCAACAATTTTAACAATGTATTTAGAAGTTTGATCTGCTAATTAACATGGACACTTGACTTTTCCCCAGATTTATTAGCTATTCGGCTCAATGTGACAAAGCTTGACTGTGCAGGGGCTTTGTCAGTAATGTAAAAGAAATATATTTATGAAGAATGAGCTACTAAATGTTACATTTGATCTTTTCCCATCTAGTTTCAGATTATTTATTTTAACAGCCATTTTAGTTTCTTTTTTATTCATGTTAAGAAAATGTGAATATTAAGGTGATGAGAAATTAGGAAACTGAAAAAAATTTCATTTACAAAAACAGACACAAATAACAAGAAATTCTCATTTAAGTGTGTCTGTGATTCAATTAAGAGTTGATACTTAAATGTAAAGGAAAAAGAAAAGCTTTGCAGATGTCTGACCTGGCAATGAAAATGATATTACTTGTCAGCTGTTTCTGGTCTGAGCTGGCAAATGAAAAGCACACCTGACCAACATAGCATGCCTCATAAGGGTTTCTGTCAGCCAGGGTTCTTTTTCCTGGTCAAGTTTATTCACTGCAGATTAAAACATAAAAATGTTGCATGCTTAGCTTGGTTAACCTATTATTGAGCCCAGAAAAAATTACACCAGTCTCCTCCAAATGTTTTCTGCTGGTCCATAAAGTGCAGCAATTCCCCTGATAATTCACTGTGATTTATGTTGTTTTAAATCAGATGTAAAGACATGTCTCAGTAACAGGATTCTTATAAGGAAGGTTATAATCTGTATTATCCGAAAGGACGAAACTGTTTTGCAACATAGAAGGATAAACATGGTAAGAAATGCCGTCCTATGTTAAATATGATTCTAATAATGAACTGTGACTTTTTAGTTCACATCAATAAAATCCTCCTGTGACTTCTGGATTTAATATTTCCAAGAAGAGCTGAACTTTTAAAAAACAGTTTTCCCCTAACAAGACTGGCAATTTCATGTTGTGGTGCACATAGTTTTCTTTCCTAAGTGTTGGGTTGTAAAGGTTTAAGAAAACAAACTATTTTAATCAAAGCTTGGTTGTTTTTTTTACTTATAATCAATAAGAAAAGTATAAACACAAGAGCTGATTCTCTAAATAATGTTTCAACAAGCAGCTCTGTTGAGCACATGAGAAACATTCTCATTTCCAATTCATACAGAGTGCTCAAATATCCATCTTCTCCGTCATGCAAATAGGCCTTTTTAGACATGAAGTCACCAACCTTATAATTACCAGGCAAGCTGGCTCGATCACCTGAGCTGAGGGAAATAACATTTGTGGAGGGTCTCTGTAGTGTAAAAATCACAGAGGAATAGATATTGTAATAAAGACTGTATCATTTAGTAAATGATAAATAACACTCCTTGCTTCTTTCCTTTATCTTTCTCACTCTCCCCTTCTTTCCTTCTCAACAGTAAGATAACAGGCTAAGCCTTTCATTGGTTTTCAACCATCACAGGGATCATATTCGGATGAGAGAGGTTGAGACTCTCTTCAGACAGACCTAACGGAGTGGGGATTAAAGGAGTACGGATAGCAACAGATTTAGTCACAAGCTCATCTTTTCCTGTCTTCACCTCTCTTCAGGCTTTGCTCTGGTGTTTTGGACATCACTACTTGTTAACCCGACCCACCGCCAGCACACATCACACACACATCACGCACACACACTAACCTCCCCCCTTGTCTTTTCAGCTGAGAGAGAAAGCAAAAAGCAAGACAAGGGTGATGGTGGGGGGGTCTGCATAGATTCACTGCCATTGTGTGTCAATCATTCTATGTATGTGTGTGTGTGTGAGAGAGAGAGAGAGAGAATCTGAGAGAGAGCTCTTTCCTCCAGTGATTAGCTCTGTCAATGCTGGGCTCTTGCTGCTTACAGAATAATACAGTAAGGCCTAAAGGAGCAGGAGGGAGAGAAGAGGAAGGCGGTATGCCTGTAGGCCTGCCGGCTCAGCGGTCAATGGTTTGTGCCAATGTGTGTGTACCTGTGGATGTGTGTGCACGTGGGAGAAACTGTGTTCCTGAATCTGTCTTGTGGACTATCTGTTCATGCGTGTGTATTTTTGGAAACTGATTTTGTTCGCCGATGCTTTAGGATGTTCGAGGCTCGGTGAGCCAAATCTGAGCACAATAGTTGGTACAGTCAGATCACACACAGGACGGCTTTTTCTTCATCCACTGGTCAGTCAGTCGTGTGCCCCCCTTCCTCTGCCTCCTTTTTTAAAAAATTCTGCAGTGTCTTATCCTCTGTCTCCCCATACACACACACACAAAACACACATGCACACAAATCTTTTTGCTCATGTCATAAGTGGGTGTGCAGCGTATTGCCTTGAGCTGTAGATGAACATGAAACAAACACAAACTAGAATGGTGACAGTTTTAAATCGGCTTTAGATCACTATGAAAGGTAAAGGATTAGGATGCTTTTCTCAGTCCTGAGGAGATAGGACGCAGTCTTGGAGGAGAGCCCACTCCTCTCAGCCTACAGTGGGCCGGGTGTCTATCTTCTAATCTTCTAAAGCACTCTTATGCCATTTGCATGTATGGCCTATAGTTTGCACATGCCCATCTTATATAGGCCAAGATGAAAATGTATCTTTTACAAGAAGATTGGAGAATAGTTTTAATGTGTGATCTAGTCATGATTTTTGTTGTATATTTAAGTTTTATTATCTACATTACAAATTATCCTTTGAGATGGGACTTCTTTTTTTTTCAATCTATTTTATAAAATGAAGGTTTAGTTTTTACATTTATTATTATCAAAGCAAATTTGTGTTTGGCCTTCAGATCATTTTTAAGCCTGTTAAATTATTTTGTTGTGCATTAAATATTAATAATAATTTAATAATAATCATTTTTGTAAAATTAACAAAATTAATTGTTAATTATATTTATACATATTTCAGGAACATAGTTTCATTAGAAAACACAGTTTTCTGTAAAGGATCCTGTTTATTATTATTTTTTTACAAATATATTTTATATCAATTTAACCAAAATGATAGTCTGCTGTCACGATGAACCTGGTTATTTTCATTTAATCCTAATTGCCCTAATTGGGGATATATAAACTGCCATACCTTACATTCCCCTTTTTATTTTCATTGGTTTGGTGAGATTTTTTTCTCTCTACCATTCAGGCGTGAAAGCTCCCTAAGAGGACCTGTTTTTTCTTCCTTTCTTCTTATTGTCCCTAATGCTTTTTCACAGTTTCCCTCTCACTACAGGGAGGAAGCTCCCAAAAAAGAAATCAAATTAAATTTCCTATTGAATATGTTACTGTTGTTGTCCGCATGTTAGTTTGGGGTCTTTGTATAAATCTAATTATTCCACTATCAGGAGGGTCCACGCGGTATTCTTCTCCTCCCACGTCCTCAGATTCGTATCATAACTCAGATCATTTAAAGGTAACATTTTTGTGTAGTTATTTTGTCTCGACTTTATTCTTTTTTTTTGCTCTCCTCTTATGTCCGCTTTTTTTAATGTAATATTTTGAAGATATCCCGCTGCTTTCCGGAAACGCACCTGGCTTTGGACTGGAGACAGAAACTTGCGCGGGGACGCATTGTTTAGCAGAAATGTTGCACCAATCAGAGCAGCAATGCCGCGTTTACTTTGGGAGGTGAGGATCAGCTGGCTGAAAATGAAGAGGTGCTTAGAGGTTCCTCACGAGCTGCGACTTTCCCACGTGGCGTGAACCGGTCCGCTTGTCTCTGCACTGGAGACACAACTTTACCGAATAAAAACAACTCTCTCTCTCTCTCTCTCTCTCTCTCTCTCACACACACACACACACACACACACGCAAATATTCTTGAGGTGACAAATGAACAAGAAGCAATCTATAAAATATTAGTTGGTTAGTTAAGGAAGTTTTGATCTTTTTAAATAAGCAATAATATGTTTATTTTTGCCTCTGCATCCAACCTCCGTCGCCTGTGTTTACTAATATTTAATTGCTGAAAATCGACCCTGCTTCTGATTGTTGCACAGCGTGAGATTATGTTGTTTCTGCAAGCATTTATTTTATTTTGGGTCCACGTGTCTCCCTCTGTTGTTTTCAAGAGCTTTTTAATCGTACAGGCTGAGGAGTGAGGGCTAATAATGGCTTGTGTTGTGATTAGGCATGGTCACCCTCTGCTTGTAATTTACAAGAAAACTTTTAGATGCAGCAGAATAAATAATATAGAGTTGGGTTTTTTTTCTTTTCAAATCCAAAAAGAAAAATGTCCCCCCCCCCCCCACACACACACACACACACATAAATGTTTCAGCAATGCGTTAATCTTTTAGTTCATACTTAGATGCCTCTAATCATAATGCTAATATGTGCCACCTGTAAACTGTGACCTTAAGGGAAATGTACGCCTCATAAATATTCCTGAAATGTTTTCTAGAGCATATACCATCTTGGCAAATGGTTGAAGATTGCCTCATAGTGGCTGTAAAGAAGCAGCTAGGATATGAGTCATGTCCATTAGATAATTAAGAAAAATAACAACCAGTGAAGTAGGGGCAACAGGACAGACAGTAGCGGTCAGATCAGCCGATCTCGCCTGACAGCTGGAGCTGTAACGGCTCACCAGTAATTAAGATGGAATGATAACATCATCATGACTGTGTAGCTGTGATGCTGCATGTTTGGCATGTGTGCAAATATCAATTACGCTATTTGTTTAGCAACCCAGTGTAACTGGCAGTGGTTGGTGCCACAAATGTGGGATTTTTAGTTGTTTGGGTGGAAAAAAAGGAAATAAAGTGGTGGTTTTGCTGGGATAGCAAAAGAGGGGGGGCTGTTTTTCTAATCAGAGTCACTGTCGTTTTGTTGTCACCTGCTCCCAGACAGACAAAGTGGCATTTCCTGACTGTTCCCATCCACGTCTGAGTTATCTGACACCCAAAAATATGGCTACCGGGAAGCAGGGAGACTAGGCTCCACAGCCTTATCCCAGTAAGGAGATGGCTTCTTATCAGATCAGACTAGGAAGTTTATTTTATAGAGTAAATCTGGATAGAGGGGATAAAGAAATGACACATCCCTTGCGGACACAAAGGGAGAAGGAGATTAGTCCTCCAGCAGCATATATGGCTTTAGTTCAACCTGACAGGCAGCGGATTGAAAGGTCATGAAATAATAATCCCCCTATTCTTTTGCTCTAATCCTACGAGGGTGTGTTTCACTATGGGAACGTATAGGCTGAGGCTATGTGCTGAAGACAGGATGTTCATTTTGTGTTGTCACTGTATTAAGATAGAAACCCAACACTGATTTAAATTAATTAGACTAATTATGATTGAAGAGGGGTTTTTATATGATAAATGTCACAGTGCCAACTCATCTGTCTCTGGCGGTTGGGTTGTAGGCTGTTTTTCATTCATATCTGCACATATGCTAAAAGGTTATTTTCTTTTTTCTTATTTTATCAGACAGGCTGGAGGTTAAATGGACGTTACAATAATCCATCATCATCTGGAGCCTTTTTTTCTTTCCCATGCCAAACATCAAGAATTAGTGTTTACATTGAGTTTGTATTTGTTTATAGAAAAGGGGAAAAGATTATGTGTTTTCAGCCAAGTGTGATCTATCTAAATGTGTAGGGGCAAAGAGGTGTCCGAAAGCTGGAGGTTCAAGCATGAAAAAATGAATTTCTGTTCAAGCTAATGTGTTCCACACAACTTGATTATTAATTTTTATTCCATCATAGTACCATAGAAATTCAGAGAAAGAAAGGGAGAAAGGGTGGGAGAGAGAGTTTTTCGAAAACAGGGAAGGAGACAAGCGAAGGAGGTGGGAGGGGAGCGGGAGGGAGCACATCAGGCTAAGAGATCTGCAGTGGCTGTATATTTCCCAATGCCTAGTTAAGGCTGCAAGGCAGAGGTCAGGAAACTTAATTATAGCATAAGTGGATAGAAACTGCAGAATGATAAAGAGAAACATGCAGACAGATTGGAATGGCAAGGACAGGTTTAATACTATCTTCTCCTGTCTGCTTCCCTACCACAATACAAGCTAGACCTGCAATCACACAAGGAAACAGCCCATACACCCTTCCTGACAATAACACTAATGCATATCAAAATTACATACTCCATAACTGCAAGGCGTTTTGCATGGCCACTATTACTTTCCAATTTTGTGAGTTCAAGAAAATACATATCCCATGTAATGGGGATATCACAGGAACTTATTTCCAAGCTCTCTCTCACTGTGTGTATGTGTGTTAAAGCTTCAGATAAGCGTTCACCTGTGAACAAAAGTTATTAAACCATATCTGCGCTGATGGAACGGGCAAATAAATTTTCAGGGTTTAAAAATTTTTCAGGTCCACCATTAATTCTTCATCTTCTCCTCTTTATTTATTTCTCCTTTAATATCTGAAAGTCCAGTTTTTTTTGGTAGCTACATGCATGTCTCGTATTTCCATGTGACTTGATTTCAAATCATCAAAGCCCAACACAAACCATCCTCTGTGCGAGCTCTGCAATCTATTTGCATTGTATGAGATTTGCATATCTGCTGCTCATGAAGCAAGGCTTTAATTTCCTCCTGCTGCAGATAAACATCACCTTGTTGGAGCAGATGGGCGGAGGCAGGATGGGGTCAATGAAGAAGAGGCAGGACAATGGCATTGGTTCAGACACTGAATGAGCAGAAGTAATAAAATTGTGCAATTTCCATATGGAGTCGTTTTTTTCAGATAAATTAGGATCAAATGTGATACCAGCAGATGCTGCAAAATTCTGTTTGGGAAGCAAAACGTTGATTTTAAGGTGGGGATTGTTTCTAGTTAGGGTTTTTTTTTTAAAGTAAATAGGTGGACAGAAGTATGAGACATTTAAGAGCTCATCGCTGTCTCTAAGAACTTGTGAAAAACACTGTTTTAGTTACCCTAAGACTCCACCTTTCAGTCTTTAAATATTCATGTTAACTGAATACTTTCCAAGCTAACCTTGCTTTTACCATCATCATTATATATCTGCCGATATCTATATTGTATAAATTTTACTTTCCATAAAGGTAGAGTCCATTTCTTACAAGATAGGAAGTGTCACATTCTGTGAATTAGTGTCAACTAAGCATCTTTTTTATAACAATATTGCACACAATGGAATGATTAATTGGCTTCAATAGAAAGAATTTAATCAGTGTCTGAGCTGGAATTAAGTGCACATGTGCTTTAAAGGAGAAGCATTGCACAGCTAGAACTTTTCCTAGTTTTTACTTGAACTTTTGCAATGCTTTGTGGGAGGTCACACATTGTTCTGCATTATTTTGTATTAGAGGTGGGGAGACAGAGGTGACGAGAATAGTTTTCTGAATAATGCAGCTCATGTGGGAGTTGCATAAACCTCCTGTTATTTGGATGTAGGAATCTTGTAATTAAACTACTTCTACAGGGGATGCTTTCTGTCTAAAAGAAAGCAGGGCAAACCAATGGGGTGTATGTGTATGTGTGTGTGTGCGTGCGTGCGTGCGTGTGTGTTTGGGGTTGTCGAGGAGAAGAACACTCCAGTCATTTATTGACTTGCATTATCTTATATTTACTTAGCATTGCGCCGCTAAGCAATACAGCATCCCAAGTTATGGATCCCCACAGCACAGGCAGAAATCAATTAAAAACAGATGCATATACACACAAACAAACAAGCTGTACATGCGCAAACCCGCTCGTAACAAGTTCGTCTAATTTTCAAAGACGACACAGCGGGTGAGGACAAAGCGAGAGAGGAAAAGGCAAGAAATCGGCATCAGTGTTAATTTAATCAGGCTTCAGTAATACCTCATCTTCTCCTCCCTCCCCAGGCAGCTCTTGGTTTCTCTGCTAGCTTGAGGAGAAGATGAAGGGAGCTTTCAGCCTCTTAGAAGATGGGGGTTAAAGAACGGAAAGATTAAGGAAGTGAGAGAGCGACTGAAAAGAAGGCTGAGGATTATGTCATCTACAATTGATGTGCTCTCTTAATGTACCTTTAAACATGTGCCATCGGGGCCTGCTTTTATAACGTCTATTCACACATGGGAGGAAAGGGTGGGTGGGGTGGGGTTTTTGAAGTATTAACCCAGAAATACTTTGCAACAGATGTGTGGCTCATGTATTGAAAGTAGTTATCAGGGTTTATGTCACTTTGATATGTATACAGCATGTGGAAAGATCATCTTTATCAAAGGGAAAGTCCATTTCTGCTTAGCTTCCCATACAGTGCCATGCATTGTACTGATCTCCATATCAAAAAGAGATCCTTTATCGAGTTATCATAAGGATAAGATGTGTCTTTTTATTCTGCATCTTCAGCGCAAATGAAAATGTTCCTGCAATCTGGTCCAACTTGGACTATGAGCAAAGGATTTAATAAATTGGCTGATTCTCCTCGAGCCGCTGAATGAATTCTCTCTCAAATTGCTGCTTGTCTCAACAAAATGACAGTGGAGAGAATGTGTGAAGTTCTACAGATCTTATCCATAAGAATGTTATGGGGTTAAGTGTACTTGGACTGTGTGTGTGTGTGTGTGTGTGTGTGTGTGTGTGTGTGTGTGTGTGTGTGTGTGTGCGCACATACAACTTGTCTCAGATTGAGTGTCTGTAGTGTGTGCAACCATTCGATTAAATCCACAGCTATCACTAACAGGATTAGCTGAGTGGACAGCAGAAGTCTATCATTGCTTATTGATTTCCTCTGATTCCCATCAGCCCATCAGGGCAGGACAGTCTGTGAGTGGCTCCAGTGGAGATCACTGCCAAAGGCCGGGGTTAACATATTATAGGTAACGTATCTGAGAAGCTTCAAAGCAGGTACCCATCTTTCTGTGTCAGGAAGTCAAATAAGTCAAAGCTATCTGGGACAGCACATGCTTCCACCTGTCTGGACATGGAGTATGTAGTTTGAATCCATCTCAAATAAACCACTCAATCTAATCAATGGAAGGCAGTAGTGTTGAGAAACAGCAAGTAAACCTCTCCTGACATAGTGGAGATTTGGATAATTTGTTCTTGCTTGTAATCAATATTTTCTCAAATTAAACAGCACTTTGCGAGACACAAATTCTGTTGTTTGATCCCTGAATATTTGAATAAAAGATATCGTTTTATGTTTTATATAAAAAAAAGCCATGTTATGCGCTTTTAAAGGTTAATAAATGTAATCCTGAATAGATTTATACTGTTTTCTCCCACTGTACCTTAATGCAGCATAATGCATTTCAGCTTGTTTCTTTTTACTGCCTCTTTTAAGCAAACTCATTGAGCTCAGATGAGTCAGCTGATAAGTCAAACTCTAAAAGACAACTTCTGGTTCTTTCTATGCAGACATGACAAACAGGCAGGCATCCTGAAAATGGATTTCATGTTGCAGAAGCAGTGTTTTTGCTGTTTGTAAAGGTCTTTGTCCTTTAAATCAACAAACACTCAGCATAATAAAGGTATGGAGCAAAACACACAAAAAAACATCATTTATCCAAGGCTCTGTTTTCTTCCCACTTTAGTGCATTCTTATTTTTTGCTGTTTTTTTATGTTGTTAATTTGATCTATGGATTGGTATAGATTAGTGATATTGCCTAAACTAACCCATTTAACCACACAATCACTAAAAAATAGAACATGCAAGAGAAAAGACAGAATTTTCCTATTGTCTGGCTTCATGTAGAGGCAATGGGGTCACATGTGACTGTTAAAAAACATAAAAAGTGGGTTTGCATGAAATGGAAGTTTAATCATGACACTCATTTAATCAATCTGACACTCAGCCTTAGTTGTATGGGCCTCTTTAACGTGACTTAAACATGAGCTTGATTGAACATACTGTGCTACGTGTAAAATAATGTACTGACTGAATAGCTTTTGCAAAAAGAATATTGTTATAACTAACAAAACAGAGAAGAACTAAATACTTTTGGAAGCAACTTTGATTTCAATGTTTCCACAACTAGTTTGTTATTTATTTTCTATCAAAAATGGTTTCTCTTGTGTGTCAGAGGCATTATCTGCAAAGTCAGAGTAAAACAAAAATGTACTTTCCTGTATCTCCAACCTAAGTGTTGGTGCTGAATAATTCCAATGCACATTAACTAATCAAAAATTTCTCTCAGGAGGTTGAGAGGTGGTGTGTTGTTTCTCAACAAGAAGAGGCAAACATGACGTTGACACAGTATTCTGTAATAGGCTGGCAGGTTTGTACCCGCTATGGCAGATGCAAAAGAGTCTCATATTCTATAATAAAACAAGATGGAAATTCCCACCATTGTGTGTATCACAAAGTACATGAAAAAATGGAACCACACTAACTATGGGAAATGTAATTAACCGTTCCTACCCCGAAGCCCTCTGCAATGCACTGTGTCGAGCTGTATTTGTTATATAGAAACCATCAAGGTCGTTTGTCGAAGGCTGTTAAAGCATGGCACATTCAGATGGAAGAGACTGCTTGTATTACTATGATTAAGCATATGTTCTCCTTCATTTCCTATAGGCTACTACAACTCTGGTTAGACCCGCAGGCAATGATGTTTGGAGAAAAACTTCAATATATATATAGATAAAAGTATAGTACACCAAGGATTCTAGTAAGATGCTGATCTGAACTAATAAAAAAAGTCTTGCATACTTTTGCACTGCCTGTGCTGAAGCCTCCCATTTCTCCCCCCATATGAACAGGTTTAATAACATCAGTATGCCCGACAAATTGTCACGATGCTATTTGCCCTCTAGCTTACAGTTTACAAATGAAGGAACTGAAAATGTCAACTTTTCGCTGCAGTCTTATAAGTATACCTGACCTGGTTATGAATATGAAAAAACCAAGCTCCTCTATTGAGTTTACAGTGTTTACTGATAGTTTGGCTTGACAGCTTTGAAGCTGTTAAAGTTCAGAATGCTTTTCAGGTTGTGGCATCAAAACATAGCCTTGGGATTAAAAGATTAAAGAAGAGCATGACTTAATCAAATATGGTAAACATTAAGAGTGATAAAAAGTCCTGCATGCTCAGACCTATTCCTGAAAATTTGTCTGCCTGCATCAAGAGTAATTTCTCATAGAGAGAAAATAAAAATTAGAACTATTAGTCTAAACCTACATTGTGGATATTCACTCTGCCCCAACATCAATTGGATTTATTAATTTTTCTAAATGTTAAATATTTTTTAATAAAAAGTATTTCCTTATCACTCAAAATAACAACAGTAAAAAATGGAAGAGGGTAAATATACCAAAATAAGAAACACTTCATAGGAGGTTTGGTTTTCAATCAAACCAATGTGTGTGTTTCGCTAGATCTATCATATTCTATTCTACATTACAGGCGTTTAGCAGACGCTTTTATCCAAAGCGACGTACATCAGAGAATAAAACAACACAAGCATGAAATCAAACAACAGGGAACAGCATAGATAAGTGCCAGTCTGCTGCAGGTCTGGATGGACACAGCTATTGTCCTGAAGAGTTAATTAATTAATTAATTTATTTTTATATATTTACCATTCGTCACCCAATATCATCAGCAAAGAGCTGGATAGATCTAGGTCAGACAGAAGAGTTAAACTAAGTGCTGAAATGCACTTTAAAAAGCTGAGTCTTTTGCCTGTTCTTAAAAGTAGACAAGGACTCTGCAGACCGAATAGAGTTTGGCAGTTCGTTCCACCACTGAGGAACAACAAGAGGAGAAGAATCTAGCTAGTGCTTTAGCCCCATGTATTAGTGGTAGCGCAAGGCGTCTTTCATTTGTTAAGCGTAGCTGTCGAGGGGGAGTGTAGTTCTGGTTTAGAGTCAAAGTAGACAGGAGCTGTGTGAGTTAGAGTTTTGTAAGCCAGAAGCAAAGCTTTGAATTTGATCCCTGCTGCAACTGGAAGCTAGTGGAGCTTGATTAGCAGCGGAGTGACATGAGCTCTTTTTGGCTGGTTAAAAACCAAACGTGCTGCTGCGTTCTGAATCATCTGCAGAGGTTTTATCGAGCATGCTGGCAGGCCTGCCAGTAAGGAGTTGCAGTGGTCAATGCATGAGATGACTAAAACCTGGACCAAAAGCTGTGTGGTGTGTTTTGTCAGGAAGGGTCTGATCCTCCTGATGTTGTACAGAGCAAAACGGCAAGTATGGGACACTGAGACAACTTGGACTTTAAAGGTCAACTGGTCGTCCATCAGCAAGATTCCGGGCAGCAGACGTAGGCACCAGTGTGATAGAGTCAAAGTTCACCCTTATTGGTGGAGGTAAGGAACGATTGGCTGGATCTGCCAACATTAAAAAAAAAAAAAAAGAGATATAAAGGACTGGATGATTCGGTTACATGCCCATAATCAGCTTTTGCCACTACCAAATATGAATTTTTAATATGATATGAGTAAAAAAAAAAGAAAAAGAATAACATGTTTTTTTCAGCTGCCTAACTCTCTGCATTAACCTGTGATTTTGACAACCCCAATCAAACTCCCAATTAATTTGATTATTCTAGGCTGTACTTTTTTATCTATAAACATTATTCTGATAACACACCATGGTTATCTTGGGACCCTTGTTGGGCCCGGGACCCCAAGGTTTGGCATGGTTACAATCAGTAGTGACTAGGGTTAGAATTAATGAGTGGTTGGGTTTTAATGGTAACAATACAGATATGCATTGTCACAAACTACAACGTTTCATTCTCATTAGTTATTACTGTGACACGCTTAAAAACATTGGCATCCTGCGAGTTTAAAACAGTTTTTGGTGGCTTATTGCGTCCCTGAACAACATGTAACTCAGCAGCAATGTCTGCTTGCTATGGATGGGTACATTCAGATATCACGTTGAGCTTATTAATATTTGTTTGAAGTGAATCACTAAAAGAGAAACAGATTAATGAGGATGTTTTGTGCTAAGACAGCAAAGTAAAGGGACATGAAGTAGGACTTTCAGATTTCCAAAAATGGATGTTTCCTTTACGGTCACTTATTGAAATCCATCTGTCAATTTTCTATACCCGCTTCATCCATTGCCTGTTGCTCGCCCAGAACTTATTTGAGTCATCATTAGGAAAGAGGCAGAGTACACCCTGAACAGGAAATTGGTCTGTCATAAATCCAAAATAGAAACAAGCAACTAAAAAGTAATAGATGTATACATTGATGTTTGAATCAATGTAAGTAATCAATTAACCTAGAAAGAATGCTTTTGGAGTGAGAAAGCAAGCACAAGATGACACAGACATAAAGGCTCTGATTGAGATATGAACCAGGACCTTTCTTGCTGTGAGGCAAAAACAAACCAAACTAGGTCTGTGATATACCAAATATTCTCACTGTATCCCGAGTTGTGACATGTGATATTTAAAATGACTATATACAGTAGTTAATGTGGAAAAAAAACCATTGCAGCAATGCTTAAAGTCACAGATGAACATGTGATTTCTGTGTAGTTTAGCTTCTCTCACTCACAGTATGTGGTGTGCCCCCCCACCAACTCCCCCCACTCAACCAGAAAATTGTGTGGCTGTGTGTTTCAGAAGGGATGTAAATGCATCATGGATATATAGAGCATGCACTTCAAGTCGTTTAAAAGCAGGACAAGATGGAAGTTGAAGCCATGAAATACCTCAGAAATAACTGCATTGACACATAGATTCTGATTGTTCAGGTGTATGCAGGCTTGCCACAACAACCTGACAAAGAAAACTCCTCCTTTTGCTCTGGGGAATATGTGTTTCCACCCTGGGAGCATTTAAAACGGCAGTTTTTTTAAACTAGTGCATGCAGTAGGCTATATTCTCCATCTCCAACATGAACTTTCTGTTCATTGATGAAAATGTGCTCACCTGGGTTTGTGCAGCACTGCATGTAACAGTAATAACATGTAATAAGTAATAACATGTTTGGTAAAATTTTTATATATATATATATATATATATATATATATATATCTTGCATATAAAACAACAATAAAATTATATTAATATGAATCGCATAAAAAATCTAACTAGAGCTAAACATAAGATGTTTCAGAGGCACAAATAAGTTGAATTCGACTGGTAAAAAATATCCAACATCACAACACAGGTGCACTGATAGCATGTTTGTAATAAAGGAAAATTTAGAACAACGATGCATCATATTAAAAACTTCAGCATCTCCATGTCCTTTAAGAATAAGAGGGGAAAATATTGGAGAAAAGGAGCTGTAGTGCATCTATGTTAGAGAGATAGAGAGATTACAAGATAATAATCAAGGGGAAGCTGACAGCAGTTCACCCTCAATGGTTCAGATGTCAAAGGCTAAAAGAGGCTCCCAGAAATTAATAATAGCGTTTGTGAAGGGGCGAGAAAGACGTGCACGAGAAGCTTTAAAACTGTGCCTGTGGATGCAACTGTGACAGGACCAGAAGAATTAGTCCAATTAAAAGTGGTAATTGCTTTGCTAATTTCTCCTATTAATTTCTCAGAGTGTACCAAGGAGTGAAAGCATAATAAGAGAAATATTAACCCTTCACTCCCTTTAATATGCTCGTTTATGTCTTCATGCTCTGCATAATAACTCCTATTAGCTCTTCGCATCTTGTTCATCTGATGTCTTTTAAGATAAAAAAAATCTATTTGCTATTTGTTTTTGCTTTGCTGGTGTAGGTTAGTGCAGCTCTTTATAATTTGCTTAGCTCATTCAGATTTTAAGCAACAGATCTTTTTCATCCAAATACTGAAAGCCCAAAAGTGAAACTAATAAAATGTCCAGTGATTGGTAATTTTACAGGATGTGGGAATGTTTTTCATTTAAACCCCCCCTCCCCATTTTAATGACCTATTTGAGTAAATTGAATAATTTAACTCATTTCACAATTACAAGTTTTTGACTTGTAAGTCCTGACCACATAGCATAAATTTCACTCACTTACTTATTGAATCCAGTCGCCCATATGGCTGCCTGCATCAAGGTCAAGTTGCATTTGCCAACAGAGAGTGGGGTGTCTGTAAAGAGTTGCCTATAGTCCCCAACCAAATCTCCTAGAGAAGGAAGTGTAATTCTTTATTTTTGCTGTACAATAAAAACAGTTTGGATTTTACACTAAAATGCAAATAGATGAGCAGTCGGCATTTACAGGACAGGTTTCCACATCCCTCAACACTACTTTATAGTTAGAGGTGTATCCAACATGAAGACCGGAGAGCTGATTTGGATGAAAAGAAAGTAATCCTTAGGCTAAAAAAAAAAAGTCTGTCCGACTTAGTTTCACAAAGTTTTACCACATCAAGATGTACCGTTTGGTCCAGAGAAAACATTGACAGAAAATATTGTGATGGCCGTGAATAAAAACTTAAAAAGCAAACAAACTCATTGTGGTGCATGATGGATGTAATGTTATGGATTGAAGTTTAATCAGTTCTCCTGGAAGGTGGCTTTAGGTGACCCAGTGTTTCCCTTGTGTAAGGTTTCTGGTTCCTGACCTGGTGCCTGAAAACTACCTCATCCAGAATGAGGTCAATCATGTCAGCCTGTCTGGTGAAAAGAATTACCCAAAGTGCTCCAGTCCTTCATAATTTCCCTTTTTATCTTTTACATCTCATGTCTATAGACTCTTTAAAATAATTCCAAAACATGTGGATGAGACCACATCCAAGCTTCTTATGCTGCAAGTACCAACTTTAGTGTGATGATGACACAGCCACAGCTTTTATTGTGAGTCTATCTATTTGTTCATTTTGAGTTTGAGCAGACTTAGATGAAGAGTTTGATATATAATATGTACATATGTAAAAGCTGTCCAAATTAAGTAAAAGAAAAATCTACTAATAGTTTTCCAATGTTTAATTTTTATGTCAATATCACCTGATGGTATCAAAAGTATCTAAAGGCTAAAAGTTTTTCTTAAAATTAAAGTCCATCCATCCATTTTTTACTGCTTCGTCCCTAATGGGGTTGCGGGGGGGCTGGAGCCTATCCCAGCTGTCAACGGTCGAGAGATGGGGTACACCCTGATCAGGTCGCCAGTCCATCACAGGGCCAACACAGAGAGACGCACAACTATACACACTCACACTCACTCCTATGGTCAATTTAGTCTCCAATCAGCCTATCCCCAAGGTGCATATTTCTGGACTGTGGGAGGCAGTTGTAGAGTATCACAGCACAAATAAATATCCAAAAATCAAGTTTTACATACACTGTCATTAAATTTTACTGTCATCCTTCCCAAAATGTACTCAAGTGGTGTGTGTTTGTGCAGGCAAATATGGTCAATGTTCACATTTAAAGTAAGTATAAAAAAAACATTATTGTTTGTGGAACCAAATAAGGTGTAACGGGTAAAAAGTACATTTGTTTTTGGATGGTTAAATTGCAAACATGTCTTGTCTATGTCTAAACTCAAGTAAAAGGTGAGAAAAAGTGTTTTGGTAAAGTATTTAGTTTGGAAATGTACGCTGGTATCAAATTGTCAGCCATTGGTTAAAATCACAGCACTTAGCTCCACCACCTAAACACACTTCTTCCTCCCTTAGAACAGTTTTTAGGTTTATAAATGATAAAGTTGATATTTACATGTGCTTTGATGTGGATGTAGAGATCATGCTTCGCTGTATTTAGAAGACATATCTAAGGATGTGAACAAATGACTTTTTCATTCAGATGACGTGTTTTAGCTAAATTTATTTGTTCTCCTGGGTGTGTTTTGATAAATGTTGGAATTTATCTTTAGTGCAGGTCATACCCCAAAGCATTACTCCTCCTGTCTTGTCTGACTTTATTATAGTCCAAGCCCATGTCAAAAAATATTCTTACAACAGATGAATTTTCCCTTCTGCTCTAGCTGACAAGGTGGTCAGCTATGTAATTTGTTTCTGTCTAGGTCTAAGTGTATAGAGTAGGCAGTCCATTGAATTCCCATCCGTCATGGTTAGTTACACGCTTGTCAGCTGCTCTCCCACTGCCCAACAGTCTAGCCATCACCCCTGACCTGGAAGCATTATATCTAAATCACATTACATGGCCCTGTGTTCTTGGGGTCCCTTTAGAAGTCACCAGAGTGAGACATCTGCATGGCCCTGTTTGAATTTACTTCCCACTTAGCCGCCACATCTTAATTAGCTGATCGGATTTTGTGTGGATGTGTGCCTGCCTTGCGTGTTTGGGTGTGTCAATGTTTCATGTGTAGGCGGATATGGGTTTGTTTGTGGAGCTGAGGTGATTGACAGGCTGATGGGAAGATAATATGCTGGGAACGACATTCAAAGAAACCTTGAATTCGCTCGTTGTGACAGTAATGAATTTGAGAGAAAATCCTTGTGTTTGTTCATTAACCATTAAGGCTGGATGACACAGCCTTCTTGGCACTGCCTGCCACAGATGGCCCTCACTGAAGGATTCTGCAGCACCTGAGTCCTTTCTGTCTATTAGGTTGAAATTAACACAGTATCTAGAGGCCATGAGACAAACCTCTGAATATAAGAGAGAAAAAAAAAGAAAGTAAATGTTACAACTTTTTAAAGATTTCATTACCATAGGTGACAGTAAGGTCTATTGCAACCAGTGTGTGATGCAGATGCTCAGCCTCAATGTCGAACTGGAGATTATTGACAACGTCCAGTACCATTTTTAAAAAAATTTATTTCTTGTGTGCCTAGGAAAGCTCGTTGGCCTTGTTAGCGCTGCTAAGTGATTGGCACTAGGGGTATATACAACAGTATCCCTTTTCGTGTCCTGTGCCATTATGGACTGCGTGGCAAACAGAGGAAGGAAAAGTCAATTAAAATTTTTATTCACGTAAAAAGAAAAGAAGAACGAGGTGAACGAGGAAGAAAAGACTTGTCTCTTCACCCTGAACCCACAGCTAGAAACATTTTGCAGTAAAATGGTTTCATTTGTATTTTCCTGGAAAACTAATTAGTCTCGCAGTACTTGACCTTTAGCTTCTCTTCACTTAGTGTGTTTCATGCTGAAGGTGTGCTGCCTGTGCAGCAACGTGATTCTACATGGCAACATCAGTACCTCTATAACCAGATAAATATCTGTGCTGCCTGTTAGGTTTGGTAGGTCTAAAAACAATCTAAATATACTGTTACTGTCTAGAAAAACAAAATTATTTATTGCATGCTATGCATAATGAACACCTAACATAGATGATGGTATAAAACAAGAAATATTGAAGCAGTGAAATGTCTAATAAGTATATTTGACAGTTGATTAATATGTATTCACACCATCTAATGTAAAATCAGCTTTATCATTTATAATCAGTTGAAAATATTTTCATATTTGTCTTCACCAGTCAACATCAATCCTGTTATGGTATTGAATGATTTACAGAACTGTGGCTACTTTTTTGCTTTGGTCTTAATACTGTATGATTCATTTTTTAAAAAGAAGGAAGTGGAAGCAGTTAGGACTCCATATTATCTTGAGAGGGTATTCACTGCCCCTGAGATCCAATGGAAATGGGCTGACTACAAAGTAAAAAAAAAAAAACATATCAGTTTTTTTTACTACTGGAAAGAAGAAGGATAACCAAAGATAGGATCAAGCTTTTGAAAAGGGCAGGTAAAAGTTAAGTGAATCAAAAGATGTGAAAATCTTTAGAATGAGAACCTGTTACCGAAAGAGCAGCTCTGTCCAGGTAGTTTCTTTTTAGTTCAACATTTTATTTAGATCATTTCAGCTAGTTCCCTTTGCATATAGCATTTGAATATAAGACCAATAAAGATGGGGCAATACTAAAAGTCTGCTTTAATATAACTGTTAGCACAAAGGTGTTTACCTTTATCTGCCTATACTTTGCCACATTACATTAACAGCTGCCTTTAGGTAGTACTGCTTTTACATTTAAATCAAACATTTATTTACATCACAAAAAAACACCAAACAAAACACAACATTGCTTTACCACATAAAATGATATCATAATATGAAACTCTTCATATTTTTTGCAAACTATTTTAGATACAACTTTATTTGCATGAGCAAATAAACCTTGAACTGTGAACCCATTGAACCCTAATTCTATTCTATTCTATTCTATTCTATTCTATTCTATTCTATTCTATTCTATTCTATTCTAT
>JBAMIG010000013.1:8654483-8672647 GCA_037177335.1 Kiunga ballochi | reverse complement strand
AAATCTAGTTTTAAAATAAAAGTGCAATGGGGGGGTTCAGGGAAAGTGAGAGAACACTCTTCTACCCCCCCCCCACCCCCCCCCCCCACCCCCACCCCCACCTACCCTACCCTACCCCCTCTACCACTGATGGCAAAACAAAAAGGATGTTGGGGAAAAAAACAAGCTGCAACTTTTGAGGTGAAGCTCAATGTTTAATACATGCACAGGTGAAGAGGCTGATTACTTTCGTGCTTGTGCTTTCTTTGGGAGTCTGAGAAACACAGAAGAACAGTATTTAAACAAAGGAAAGGAGAATAAGCAAAAAAACGGTAGGTGAAGTGTTAAATTAAGTAAAAAGATGAGGAGAGTTAAAGGGCAGGTGAAAAAGGGGAGCTTTGACTTGAGGCCTCCTGGGGATGATGACCTTATTTCAAATTCTGGGTGAGGAACGGTACTTAGGCAACTGAGAAGCCCCCCTGTAAGTCTCAGATATACACACTAACACAGCCACTCATACACACTTTCAAGACTGAGTTCAGGAATAGAGAACCCCCCTGAAGTCCAGCAGCTTCCTCAAAGGCCAAGCAGCTACCCCTGTTGCTAGTAAAGCTACAAAATAGGTTACACTTATAATATTCCTGCAAGGTTCAAGACTTTCACTTTTCTTTAGTGTCACTGGAGAATGATTACATTGGTTTATGGTGGATCTGATGACTGATTTTCTGTGACCATTCTCTGTGTGTTAGCATTAATTTACTGTCAGCGGTAGTTTGAAGTTTTTTATGTAGCATTCATGTTTATACAGATAAATATATAATTATTATGAGATGGTAAATAGGAAAGAATGGGGAAAAACAAGGACTTAGCACATGTTTTTTCTGGTTTAAATCTTTTGTACAATTTTAGCAAAACAGCTTTTTTTAGATGGAAGGTAAAAAAAAAAGATAAAGAACAGATTGCAGTGTTTGGTATGTTGGGGGAAAATCCTAATGCAGGAAAAAAAAAGTGAAAATGAAATTATATACAAAATTATTTGCAGGAAGCTTGGTTGTGGGGGTAATTATCAACATAGCCTCACAGCAACAAGGTTGCTGGGTCGAGTTTTGCTTGTTTAAAAAGTGGTCTTTCTGTTCCGAGTTTGCACGTTCTTTTAGTATATACATGGGTTTTCTCTGGGTTAGGGTATGGTTAACCTAACATTTATGGTATGTTAAATGATACCTCTAAATTCTCCCACAGGGTAGATGGTTTTGTATCTCTATCTGTTGGTCCTTGTCTGATGATCGGTCCAGGATGTATGCTGGTAATTACTGGGACAGGATTGCCCACAACTTTGATTTAGACAAAACTGTATAGAAAATAAATGAACGTTTTTTTTCTCCTAAAAATGTAAACAAGTTAAGGATTTGATGCATGGTACATATTGTAAAGTGACAGAATTATAGAACAAACAAGATGCATGATTTTAGAAGTGTCAGGATTGCATATAAAAGAATAATCTACCAAAGCCTCAGTTTTTCAAGCAAGGGTGAGTCATGGTTCACCTTTTTGTGTTAAACTATAAAAAAAAAAAACTTAAAAAAAAAAAAGTAATACGTTTATTAACATCTTTCTGCAGAGAAATGAAGCTCTGTCCATATCAAGGGCAGAAATTTGCTGAAACAATTCTTTGAGGCTGGGCAATTTTCAGTGGGCAAAAGCAAATGTTAGCAACTATGTTGGATGCAACCTTGACCCCTTGGGCAGGACTGCATGGGAAACCATCATACCATCATCATTTATTGTATGGACTCAGGAGTATGTTTGAAAAACTTTCATAGTTCACCATTGTCCCTAAATATAACATGAAATAATAATAATAATAATACTCAAAGAGAAAGACATAACTTCACTTTGGGAGTTCACCAAGTTCTCAAGACACAATATCTCTGATGGACACGGTGATCAGACGAGACCATGTTTTAGCTTTAGAGAAAAATCCCTTTGGTACCTATCTTCCAAAGATGTAAAATACCTTCTTGGTCGTTGTCAACAATAGTGCAAAAGTCAGTTGTGATAATATGATGCAACATTCATGGCATGGTTGACTTTAAATTGTGTGGAGGTATCACTGATGATGAGGTTTATGTTGTCCTAAAAAAACTGGTGGCTATTTCAACAAAAGAAGTGCCAGACTGTGTGATTAACAAACACATGGATTCATAGACTCAAGTCTCTGTGTTACTGGCCAGTCTGTAATCCAGTAGTCTGTAGTCTTACTCCCACTAAAACTGTTTGGTACATCAATAAGTAACAGGAACTTTTGTTGATCAGACTCAGATTTTTTCTTCTTACATGACAGCACATGTCATCATCTCCTATCTTGTACATTTAGTAGATGTGCTGAAAGTTTATTATAAAGCCAAACATCATTATGTGACAATATGCAAAGGAAATATAACCGTGTAACATATTTATTTTAGGATATGTGATCACTCTGTTATGCTAAAAGTTTTTATTTAAAAAAGTTTCTAACATTTTCTTCACTGAAATAGGTGTTGCATCTTGTTCTATTTGACCCTTCATCGTTAACCTGCTACATTTTGATTAATAGACATTTAACATACAATGATGTTAGACTGTTAAGACAAAAGTTAGGAAACTATCAAATAAGCCTTTATTTCACATTGATTTATAATCAATAACTTCTGGTTGGGCAATAATTATTTTTATTTTGTAACTAAAAGTATGTCAAAACAAGAAAAGTTAGGAACTAGTAGTCACACAGCTGTTTTTTTGGTGATTCCACACAGACTAGGAGCTAAAAATGAACACTTGGGATACATAAAATAACTTCACTAAATCTTTCAAAATTCTAGCCAGACTTTTATTCCCTCTCACACACAGAAGCCAAGCAGGACTCACTTTTAATTTCTCCCACTATTGCTTTCCTGTCATCTTGTTTGCTTCTGTTTACTCCCATCACTCTGTTTCACTACAGCTGCGGCAATTTGGTATTAAAGTGTAAAAATGTGCATCAGTTACTGAATGGCCTGCAGAGAACATCCATGATAACAAGGTGTAAGTGCCAAAGTAGTAAACTGGAAGCCTGCCTCGCTGCCAGTCACCTGGTTGTGCTGGTTATCTGACTCATGCCTTCTTAATTTCTATCTATCTTTTTTTGTCTTGTCTGTCTCTACATCTGCTTTGCCTTGCATGACAGATTTCATACAATGTGTAAGTGTCTTTCCATTAGTGGGCCGTGACCTTGTCTGATAAATATGCTTAAAAACCTTTTCTGCTGCAAGGCACATTTGTCCAAAAATCATTCCTTGAACCCCACAGCACACACTCAACACCCCAACTTTCCACCTCACCTCTTTTCTTCACCATAACCCAGCTCCCTCCACCCCCATTGCCTCCATAAATTTTCTGCTCCTCTCACCTTACAAGAGCCCCCCTCTGTTGTTTATGGGGGCTTGCCTGATAGCCATTAGTGTTACACCCTATTACATCAGTAATGACTGACTGTGAGCTCTAATTAGAGATGTGTTAGGGAGAGCTGACTTACATCGCCTCCACCACCTCCTCCTCCTTCTGCTTTTCCGCAAAGCTGTTACTGTGACTCCATCGCCGTGGCGACACCATTAGCACAGCACCTCTAAGAGTTGCAACTCCTGACTGTTAAAACCATTATGTTCATTACAGACCAATCAGAGGGGAAGGTGTTATGGCTAATTGATAAGCTGAACAATGCGTAAAATCTTGTCTCTAATTGCCCTGCAGGAAAAGGAGAAAGCACCGAGGGAGAAAGAGACTGAGAGAATGAAAGAGGGGAGAGTGTAGAAGTGACTGTCGTGCTAATTTCAAAATCTGATATTTTTTCCACTAGAATAATTTTGGCTTACAATATGGCTTCATCCAAATATGCTGTCGATTTTTTTTCCACCCTCTTGAATAATAGGATGTTTCTTCTGGGTTTGTCATCTGTGATAAGATGATTATCTGAAAGGTCTGTGGCACATTGTGAAGAGAGTCTCGCCTTCTCTGCTGGAGTAGGTAATCCTGAGTAATAGCATTATGGACACAGTGTTTTCCTAAAGCCCATGATTATCCGCCGCTGTTTGCTGTGGGATTGACATTGGCCTCCCTGGTCTCCCTCTCTCCCCCTCTGCCAACTCCTTTTCTCACTTCTCTCACTTTGTGTCATCCTGTCTCTGACTCACCACTCCATCAAGCCCTTGTATGCTCTTCTCTTGCAAGAGAAGAAGATGAAAATAGAGCACATGGTGCAACAAAAGAACAAATTGCTTGTAGACAAGAGTGCCCCAGATTTGAATGACATGTTATGCTCTCTGTCAAAAAAGTAATAATAAAAAACACACTTTCAGTTCGGCAGTTTGGGGTTGCTATCTTGCAGACTCAATAAATGTAAGATGCATTATGCTATTTACTAAAATCCCTTCTAAAGTTCTACCGTCTCAAATTGCATCTCCTCCTATAAAGCAGGCTTAATCATGTGCACATTATAGTCTAATGTATAAACTTGTATGTTTGTGCCTTTGTGTTTAAATGCTGAGTTTCTGCATGAAGGAGAAGACTAGTAAACTGATTTTGGACCTTTACTTTTAGGCAATTGCCGTATTCTTTCCTCAAGTATTTCAGACTCAAATTTGTTCTGATCACAGTGCTGTTATTCACGGCCTTTACACTCACCACCCAGCCCAAACACACACACATCAGTCATTTTGCTCACCACTCTGTCTTGATTTCCTGCTCATGGTTTATGGTTATTTAATGTTGTGTCTTACAAAGTAACAAAGTAATCATAATGGATTTATAATCTGCAGGAAGATAGCTCTTTAAGTAAAATAAAAACCCCTTAACAACATAGGGTCATTTAGAGATTGTACATATTTAAATACCTGCTTGGATACCTGTTGAAGACAAGCAGTTGCTTCTCCTAAAATGAAATATAATGAAAGCCTAAATACAGGAATAAATGGGCATTTTTGTGGTCAACTCTATTTTTTTCTGTTTAATTTAAAGATAAAAGCTTGAAATAAAACCCACAAAATATGTCACCTTAGCTTCTCAGTAAGCAGATGGATGTATGAACTGGGAAGGAAGGCGCCTGCCTGCCTCAGCAGACACAAGTCATGGGATCTGGTAGCCCTGGCAGCGCTAAAGCCGGACTGCAACAGGCAAAGGAAGGCAACATGCAGCCTGTCGGATTCATTAACAATGAAAGAGCTGCTAAACAAGGTTCTGCTCCTGTTAGCAAAGCACACATGAGGTTCAGACTGCACTGAATGTGAATCATTCTCCATCTAAAAACTATGTACCTGGATAATTATGATTATTTTTATTTAGTTAGGCTGTGCCTTTATGTGGCTGTATGTTGTATTTTCCACCTTATAACTGTCAGAATTACGTTATAACCTGTGCAGGTTGCACATCAGAGTAGCAAATGTTTGATAATTCCAGAGTCATTTTGGGGGAAATTGTCACTTGTCCTTCTTAGAAACAACCTTCAAAGTCAATATAAGCAACCTCCTTCTCCTCCTTCCTTCCTCATTCCGACCTCCTCCCTCCCACCCTATGCAACTCTCTCTGTTTCAGGATCGGTAATGGGAGTCACTATCCAGGAGGAGACAAGGGGCTGCGGGGCTCCTCGCCAAGTCCTCGCCCCTCCTCCCCGAATGCGGCACAGCTGCCTTTCAGAACCCTGCCGCTCCAACCCATTCATCCCGAAGAGCCAAAAAAAAAAAAGAAAGAAAGAAAGTGGCTATTTATTAGAATACTTGTTTTGTATTGTTCTGGGCCGCACAAAAGACGATCATTATGTTAGAAGCAAGCCCCTTTCGCAAAGAGAAACAATAACTTGGAATTGTCTGTTTTAGAGTGTATAATAAATGACATTTCTTCTCGTCTCTGCCCCTCAGTGTGTGTTGAGTGCTGGGTTTGGGCACCGGGCACGGATGGCCTTGGCACTCGAGCGGCCAGATTGTAGTGGGAGCAGCGGTCTTACATGGAGCTTTGGCGGGGTTTAGGACGGCTTTAGGAGTATGGAGGGAGAAATCTGCCCACTGTGTCTGGAGCAGAGGGAACAAGAGAAACATGCGTAAGTTTTGCAATATGACGATGCCATAGCAAGGAAGAAAATGTTTTGTACAAAAACGTGTGCTGTGATTTTTCTGTTTTAATGCAGACATTAGCAGAGTAAAGCGAATTCGATTTTAAATGGTTTTTGTTGGCAATCTCTCGGTGCGTCCGCGCTCTGCTTTGTGCGCTGCACCAGTGTCTCCAGCTGCAGGCTGTCGTTTTTATTTTAGGACAGTGAGCCCCGCGAGGGTTTGGCTGCACACAGCACGCAGTTCTGTGGCTCACGATGCTACCAGTTGCTCTCCAATCGGCTCAGTTTGATCTTCCAAAGTGACATGTTCGGATTTGTCCTCCGCTGATGGGTTATCTTCTGCTCCACCTTTGCGCTTGCAGTTGAAGGATGCCATATATAATATTAAACGATAAACTGATCTATTGGTTGTTGGCTGTTAAAAGTGACCTTATTTTTTGTCACTTTTAACAGCCAAGCAGTGGAGTAGTGGGATAGTAGTACGGTGTGTGTGTGTGTGTGTGTGCGCGCGCGTGTGTGTGTGTGGCGGGGTGGGGTGGGGGTGGGTGGGGGTCCCTAGTCGTGACACTTTTGGTTTTGATATTGACTTAGGTACAGAATCACGTGTTTGCTTGTATTTGTTTCCTTTTGTTTTGTCTACTGAAGTCCATTAAATAATTAAACCAATTTTTAACTTCAGGTAATTAGTAGATGTTCAGAATTCCTTTGAATTTTTTTTACTAGATTTATCATAATCCAATCGCGCTTTCTTCTCCACACGCTGCAACGGCGCATGGAAGTTGTCCTCGCTCAGGTTAACTGGTTTCGGAAAGAAAAGGGATTAAAGGGGACGACCCGCATACAATCCCTCTAGAGCTTGTTATGCACAAGGGCTAGACTGCAAGGGAATTATAAACTGTCTGAACCTGAGGCTAAAAAGAAGGCATAATAACGCGGTGGTCGCGTGGTGGAGTTTGAATAGTTGTGGTTATTTGAAGCGGGGGAAAACGTATAGCCTATTTGTTTATAGAATTATTGTACAAGGACAGTGTGCTTGTGCACGTAAGCATGTGTGTGTTGGGGGTGGGGGTGGAGGGGGGACGTGGTGGGGGTGGGAGGTGTTGTGGTTGGATAACTGCTCTGACCCCTTGGCTTCGGTCTGCGCCGTCATGACGATGCGCACACATCCTGTTGCAGAAGCCAGCGCACAAAGGAGCGAGGAGGTTTGAAAAGAGGTTTGTTAAAGAGGACTGATGGGGGATGACAGAGAAAGCAAACAGGGGCCAACGGGGTCCTGGTGTCACTGCGAAGGCTAATCCTCTATGTACAACCCCAAATCCACTCAACAGAGAGAATAAAGAGCAGTGATATAAGTAATAATTGTTTCAGAAGTATTAGCACAAGAACATTTTCGTCATCCTTAAAAAGTTCATGCGTTTAGAATTTACATTTTAAATTACAATAAATTAATTGGAAATCCTTTAATAATGCCAGAGGGAAGTTGCAATATGTTCCCATAAGGCAGACAAACTGCAAAACATCTTGATAATTAAAAGCCTGTTGAAAATAATATTTTTGTAAAGTCTGACATCGTTTTATTTTGCCTCATATTTGGCACAATTGGCAGTTTTCTGGACTGGTCTAAATGATTATACTGCAGAAAAAAAAGATATTTTTTAAAACATTTATCTGACTTGTGACGGGATGTTATAAATCCGTAGGTCACATTCCACACAAAAATACATGTGGCTCTTTTTCTTAATATTGTTAGCTGTTGGATCGCGTTACTGGCACTCACCGCCCTGTGGCTCCTGGGCTCTCATCATTACAATATCATCGTCATCGGGCCTTAAGCCACATGGCCTGAAAAGCGCTGGAAACGTTTATTGACCACTGTGACATCCCGTTAACCCTATTACCAAAGACGCACGGATCCGTCCGACTGATCCCAATCCCTCAGGCCCTAAACAGAGAACCGTATCTAGCTAAGCTCTAATTAAAATAAAGGGACAAAAAGGAGGGAGGGGGAGGACGATGAAATGATTAAATCGTTAGTGTCGCCGCGGGAAGTGGTATTTCGTTTTCCCTTTCAATTATGGCCTGATTGGGCTTTTCGTGGGAGGTCAACTGTGAAATCTGGATTATTTATGCGCGGACTTGAAGACACAGGCGGCTCTCTCCTGGTATACAAACAAGCTTGTTGCTTGGATAATAAAAAAAAAGGGGGGGGGGGGGCATCAAATCTAGTCATTTTAAAAAGTCAACCGCAGGTGCCAAAGCTGCAATTTACACGTGTTTCGCAGTGGTTTACACACATTACTTTTATAGCTGCAGGCAAAGGCATGTCTTAGACTCGTTCGCCATCACCAGCAGACGGCGATAACGACACTTTACCCCAGTAATTTCACCTCATTAAACGGCTATCCATCTTTATGGGCTTCTCCTTTAATAACAACTTTTTTTCCTTTACAAAATCACTTTCACGCCATTTTCTGGACTGAGTGCGCGTAATTTCTCTCGCTGACACCTACTATTACTACATACCTTAATTACATACCTGCAAGGAGAGTGGAGGACAGAGAGTGCAGAGAGAAAGAAAAAGGTGGTCTGAAAATTTATTTGCAGCGCTGGTTCAGCATCATATATTCTGAGGACGGATCCATGTACCGCAATTCAAAAACAGATGCTTTAGTTGTTGGTTAAAACTTTTTTGTGTGTAGTGAATGTGGGGGATGGACGGATTTTGTCAGCATAGCTGCAAAATATATTGTTATTAAAAGTTGAAGGAAAGGTTGTTGTAAAATTCTGTTATGCATTAGATGGTTGAATAGAAACAGAAAACCTTGGTTAAAATTTGCCTTAAAAATGTTTGACTCATTTTAATCACAGCCCATAATTTAGCCGTTCTACCTCTGCAAATAAATTTTAAATATTTTTGTTGGAGTCTCTGAGAACCTGTTTGAACTTTTTATGCCTCGTACAATTTGTGGGATTGACCCTCCTTTTGCCTCCTCCTCCTTCTCCTCCTCCTCCGGTGTATTCTTCCTCTTTGGTCCTCTGGTCACCTGACCGAATGCCATGCAAATCATTCTGCTGCTAGAACCTCATTGGCCGCTTGTGGCTCATTTAACCGCTGTCAGTGCGCATCATATGGCCGCCGCTTTACCCAACTTCTCAACTCCAACAGCGAAAGTGGCTCAAATGCGCATACTCTCACTGTGGATGTGAACCGACCCAGGCAGAAGAGGGTGTGAAATACTGATTGGAGAACATTCTATATGCCTTTTCGGAATAATTTTCATTCATTTTTTATTTCATTTGGAGTTAGAATATTACTTCAGTAACCCAGCCAGCCGCTGCGCTGCACTTGTGTGCGCCTGACCGATAGTGAAGCAGACTTTTTTTTCTCTGTGGTGGTGAAGTTTAAAATCAGGTGAATGTATAGCATGATGATGGAAACTGACCTTCATTCCCCCGGCCCCCAAACGAATACGACTACGGGGCAAACGGGGCCGAATAGTGGGTCCAAAGCGAATCAGGAACGAGTGAAGAGACCGATGAACGCGTTTATGGTGTGGTCCCGTGGGCAGCGGAGAAAGATGGCCCAGGAGAACCCAAAAATGCACAACTCGGAGATCAGCAAGCGGCTGGGTGCCGAGTGGAAAGTGATGTCAGAGGCTGAAAAGCGTCCTTTCATCGACGAGGCAAAACGGTTGCGAGCCATGCACATGAAGGAGCATCCGGATTACAAGTACCGGCCCAGACGGAAGACCAAGACGTTGTTGAAAAAGGACAAATATTCCCTTGCTGGTGGACTGCTTTCTGGGCCCAGTGGGGGCGGTGGAGTTGGGTTAACCGTTGGCATGAGTTCATCGGGGGTCGGACAGAGGTTAGAAAGCCCAGGGGGTCACGGAGGGTCCGCAAGCTCCGGCTACGCGCATATGAACGGCTGGGCGAACGGTGCGTATTCGGGGCAGGTGGCCGCAGCCGCGGCGGCCGCTGCGATGATGCAGGAGGCTCAGCTTGCCTACAGTCAGCATCCTGGAAGCGGAGCGCATCACCACCATCACTCACACCACCACCATTCTCACAACCCCCAGCCCATGCACCGCTATGACATGACAGCTCTGCAATACAGCCCCATCTCGAACTCTCAAAGCTACATGAACGCTTCTCCATCCGGCTACGGCGGGATCACCTACACACAGCACCAGGGCTCCAGCGTCTCCTCCTCAGCTGCCATGGGGACGTTAGGATCGCTGGTGAAGTCGGAGCCGAGCGTAAGCCCTCCCGTCAGCAGCACACACTCACGGGGTCCTTGCCCAGGAGACTTGAGAGAGATGATAAGCATGTATTTACCGACCGGAGAGCCCGGGGACCCGTCAATGCAGAGTAGACTCCATGCCTTGCCGCAACATTACCAGAGCGCCACGGCTGGAGTGAACGGGACGGTCCCTCTAACACACATTTAGAACTCAGAGAATAATTGAAAACTGCGAACGAACACATAACCAAATATTTACCTCTTTTCTAAATAGCCCCCGGTCCCGAGAGCTACCTGCATTTTGTACAGAATGTTTATGATATTGTAAATGAAGGGTAAATAACATAATCATCTTGGCTCTTTTTTTTATAGCCACCAGTGGAATTATATAACGAATACGATGCTGAGATATTTGGTTATTGTGCTATTATCTTTTTTGTCCACTTTCTGACAGTCTTAGTTGAAGAGAACTTCAGGTTCACAGTGAGAGGGAGCATTGCTGCATTTGTCTCATCATTTTTGGGGGTACTTGTAAGTTATTGGAAAATGAGAGAAGTGTCATAATCATGAGAAAGTGCTTTAAAAGATATGGGAAAATCTCATTCCTTAAGCATTTGTGTTTATTTGCAGAAGCCTGTGTCTTAATTCCTGAGAAAAGAATCATCTCTTTTTATTGTAACGCTCTAATTATTGTAAATTGTGAATAATTTTAATAACTCAAAGAATGACGGGCAACTGCTGATGTAATTTAAGTGCTTTTCTGAAAGTGAAAAGCTCTGACATTGCAATGAAGAAAAAAATTAATAAATTTCACAAAATGTTGCTTTGATTCTTAACAAAACGGTCTTAGATTGATTTTTTTAACAGTGTTTTTACATAAGTGTTTTTACGTTTTAAAGCACCAGAATTTCACCAAAAGTCTTGTTGAAAACATCTTGAACTATTCCTTTTTTTTAGTTCACTGCTGGACACAAACCCCGCAAGCTCTTTAATAGAACAATTGTTTTTGGATAATTATGCGTAAAAGCCACGGGCTTTGGAAAACTCTTTTGGGACTGTGTTCCAGGACCTCGAAGTTTTGTTTGTAATCATAAATTTGTTTATACTATATAAAAATAAAAACGAAAAAAAAGCTCTATTACCACAATTCCTTCACTCATTGAGTTGTATGTTGGTCAAACGTAAATGTCTTAACCTTTATTAAGTGCAGACCAACATAATCTACTTTTCTTACAAATCCATGTTCCAAACGTTTAATAGTGATAGGTTGTAAGGCCGCCTCACATTATGGACACCTGTTAGTGACATTAATATTGTAATTTATTAACCAGAATGACCTTTTCCACTTAAATTACGTCTTCAACGTTTTTTCTTCTTTTGTAAAAGTCATAGAAATGTCTTTTTAAAATTTAGATTAAAACATCCGAACTTTCTTTTAATCTTGGTATTAAGCGTTGTATACTTGTAGCTTGTTTTCACTGGATTTTAAAATATTTTTGTGAATGAATTGAAGACTTGTGCCTGACTTCTCCTCCATCAACAGATCACTGAAGATTTTAATAGGCTGCTCTTGACAAGAGATTAGCAACTACTGAAAAGGCATTTCATATCCAAAAATATAGGAATTTATTTACCTATTTTCTATATAAATATAATAAATAAATCGTTCTAGAAGGATTAGTTGAACTGTGTAAATGTATTGCCTCTGCATTAAACAATATGAAGTGTATAAAATGTCAAGGTCAGGCCATCAGAGTAACAGTCTGAACTGGACCTCCTTACGCCATGAAATACATATATAAATATATAAATATATATATATATATGACAATAGGACATACTGAAGATGAACCTTGCGTGATTCTCATTAATTGATATTTTGCTAACTCCATATCGTCATTTTAATTTCCTTATCTCTATTTTATCACATGATAGACTGAAGAGTATGGGCAATAAATGCAACTCGTATGATTTGTACCTTATCTGCCTTTTAACAGACTGAATGTGGTACAGTTCAGCTTTTGTTTTTAACTCGTTTCTGTCAGATATGCAGTCAAGCCAAGTTATAGGAGCTAAAATGTATTTGGACTAAAAATGCATTTCAAGCGCCCCCCTTTTATTCTACACTTTCAACGTAAACCAACGCAACAAAATGCACATGGCACACACATTGCCATTATAACTTCTCAGGACTATATTTGGAAGCTTTATTTCTTTCGGCAATAACACCTGCATGATAGGATTTTTTTCAATAACTGCATCATTTAGAAGTTTTTCATCCTCTTGAATGCATCATTTTTTTTAAATTGACATAGCTCAGTAGATGACTTCATTTTTGACTGCTGGTTTTAATATGTGCAGTTAAGATTGCTATATGCTTCATATGAAGATACTGACTAATAGCTATACAGATGCAAATAAGGGGGGAATTTATGCCTACTTGTGCATTTTAAAAAATCAATTAATTTCAAATACATAGTTAAAGGGCCTATTTTACAATGATAAAGACCTGCACGGTATGTCAATTAAACCTGTTAGGCCTCATGGCGTGTTACGTCTGGATGCGCGTTAATCTGTTGAAGTAAATCAGAGAAACAATGTCGAGGTTAAATTCAAAAACCTAAAAGAAACTGCGCCTTTGGAGACCTCTCCGCACCACAGCGCGCACCGTAAGGCAGGGGAGGGCCCCCTCGTGTGTTTTGCATCTTTTTCTATCTTATCTGTTGATGTGAAGAGATGCGGATTAACACTGAAAGCTCGGAGAGGCGGAGCGCGTCACGGCGCATCGACTGGCAAAAAAGAGGAGCGTTCTGGCAAATTTAACCCGCATAAATTACACCTTGAGGTGAAAGAAGAGGGGTGAGCAAATTTGGGTGCAACATATATGGGCTTTCAGTAGCCCATGTGTGCTGCGCCAGCTCCTGCTCCAGCGTGTCGTTTTTGTAGTGCGCGCGCGTGCACGTGTTTAGCTGACCGGTCAAATAAATCTCTCCACCACGCGATACTCTTATCTTGTAGCCAGCGATATATTCCGTGCTAGGAGGCCATCAGCACCAGCGCACACTCGGCTGTTCGTAAAGCCCCGATCCCTTGCACTCCCTGTCCTAAATGGGGATAATTAGCGTCACTTTATCACGCCTCTGCATATTTTCTCCGTGTCTCCCCCCTTCTCCTAAAAAAAAAAAGGAAAAAATTACCGAGCAGCCTGCTCTCCTCGCGCGCTCTGTCACAGAAGATTATGGAGACAGATTGCACAGAGCGAATGTGCCGGGTGAGATTAGCGCGGAATAGAGAAAGCAACTGGGCCAATGAATTCCTCGGAAGGGCCTTATCGTGCAATTACACGTTGACATGTTTAACAATCTTGCTGCCTCTTAATCCTGCAGCGCGGCTCTATCTACCCACAGCTACCACGCTGTATGCCGGCATGGAGACCTAATGCACCGAAACGTTGCACAAATGTACTGAAAGTTAAGAGAAATTGCTTATTTTTCAAACTTTGTCCAGAAGCACCCACCAAACGTTTTCCTCCTGTTTTCTGTTTTTGTTATTTTTCAGATTTCTCCGTTGTCGGAATAGCATCTGTAGCCTACTGCGAGGTTTTGAAAAGAGGTGAGGCATCAAAATACACCTGAAAATGAATCACTGTTAACCTAAATAGTTGATTAATTTTGCTTTTATTTATTTAAAAACAGGGGGTTGCCTAAAAATATTGCAGAGCTGCGCAGTGTTTGTCTAAAGTTCCGAGACTATGCAAAAAAAAAGTAGTGATCTGATTATTTGGAGTTTAACGACTTCTCTATTTTTTTTTTTTTTTTTTTTTGCCCAACATACACACTCACTCCAGCCGCATCCCCACTCCACCGTCGTCACCCCCCCTCCTTCTCCCCGTCCTGTCCCTCCTGCCTGGCGGTATATCGGGGCCTGTGTGGGAGTGATTGTGGCGCGCCACTGTTGGAATTTGGCAGCGTCCGTGGGTTGGAGAGCCGCCCCACGCTGAGTTCCATTCAGCGGCCAGCGTGCTGTGAGGTTGGGAAGTTTCAGTCAGCCGTACAACTCAATGGTCCCGACAAAAGCGATTACAAGCCCCAGCGCATTCCTGTAGGGACCTGGGAGCGACGCAGGTGCGAGGGGGACCGGGGTAACCCGTCAGAAGAGTGATAATAACGGGACAGTGCAGGGACCACACAAAACCAGACACTCCACAGGAACCGGGCATTTTCTGGAGGAAGGAGAAAGGAAAGAATAAGTCTGTAGAAAGATGGAAGTTCAGGGGGAGGAGTGAAGCATACTGATGGCCTCGCTGTTCAACACTGAATACAAGTCCAACAAGAGTTCCCAAAGTCTCAAAATCCATCTTAGAAATTGTGGAGGAACTTGAAACTCTAAAAGAAAATGAATTAAAGTTTTGTCTATCATTTAGTTGGTAAATGTAAAAAAAAATTTCAATTGGATATACCTCTTATGTTTTACTAACTGTGTCATTCTAAAATGTCACATTTATAGCTTTCTGAAAGGATCATGAAGTTGCTCTAAAACATAATAACATAACTCCTAATTCCTTCAAATGTTACTGCAAGTATTGTGTCAGCAATACCTTTAATATGGGTTTAAAAAAATCTCAAATATTGTTTAAAATATACAATATGTCCATGCTCTGAAATAATCACACATTTAATATATAATTTAACAAAATATCAAATATATGATAAACTTGACAGCAAATCAAAAGGTTCTTTACCTTCTATTTATGTCATTAATACCGTTACTATCATAGTTCATCTTTGGATTTAAAGCTGGGTCCCATAGCTTTACACTGTTGTGATTTAGAACCACGAAGATGATGATGGGTAACATAACTGACAGAAGAAGATGCACCTTGAAAAGCAGTAAGAACTAGAAAAGCACTCTCAGACTTCTGCGAAGCAGCACCATAATGTTACTGAAAATTTCAAAATGATCCAAGATCCAGGATCTTTTCCCGATCTCCACCAAAAGTTGATAATTTGTTTCCAGTGACACTCCTAACATGTTTGAAAAATTTTATCAAAATCTATCAATAACCATAATCATAACCATAACCTTAATCCACCAATTTTGAATGTTGCTAACAGACTGACAAACAACATTCCTTTGACATTCCACATCGACCTGAAGAGGGCTTTAAAATCAAATAACTGTCATATACATGCAGAACCATATGCCTCCTTACTTTAAGATTAGCTTCTCATTTGAATGTGTTTAGAACAGAAATGTCAATAAGTTGAAAATGTGTAGAGTGTAAGTTGTCTGTTTTGAAATAGGGATTCCCAAGTGTGTGTTTGGTGATTCTTTCGACAACTTAAAAAAAAAGTTGAAAGGTAACACAAACATGGCAAAATACAATGCCATAACACACTGCAAAAATAAACAAAACGATATTTTAAATGCACGCAGTGGAAAGACAATGATTGTTGTAAATGAAAGAAAATGTGCCACTTCTCTTGCTACCCTCTGATACTGCAGGAAAGTATCATAAATGATAAACAAAGTCACCATTTTTAAAAGTGTTCTGCTGCTTTTCATTTCACGCATATGGAAACCACCTCAGCTGTACATTCACACACATCAGACCTATGAGGTTAAAACTCAGTGTTCTGCCAGAGCAGGAAATGCGGAACTCATTAATCCCCTGCATCACAGCAACCTTTCTGGCAATTCATGTGTTATTCCTAAAATGCAATTTTAATTTTGATGTGAAGTATGACATCAAAAATACTGGGTTGATGTCACATCGCCAGATTGGAAACATCTTTGCTGTGGCTCCCGCTAATTTGACTGACACCCTTAACAGAGTCAGCAGCTGCATAAAATATTTTTTAGATCACTAAATGCAGCAAAAAATGGGCATCATAAAAAGCATTATATGATTGAACTTTCGTCGTCTCCACAAACACTAATCTTGGCTGCATATTTGTTCTTCCCCATGCTCTTGGGTCTTAAGGACTTTTTCAGAGAAAGCCTCTTTTCTCTCCACTTGGTTGTGTGGAGAGTGTGATCTGCACAGCTATCTAAGTGGCACCAAACCAGCAATAGAAATAATTACAGCGACATTTAAGCCTAAAAAATGGTATTTCCTCTAAGTTATATTACATTTTATGAGCTTGGGCTGTGATGATACCAGATTTTTAACATTTAAAAACACTATAGGCAAAAACATTAATAATTGTGATGTTATTCATGGTATTAATAAAAACTATTAACAATGTACTGGTATTAAAATATTTGTATTTTCTTTTGTGTTTATGAGTAGTAAGGAATGACCAGAGTTGTTCAAAACCCCAGTTTGCATTTAATAAAGTTCTGATTTCATTAGCTAGCATCAAATCACAAAGCTATTAAAAGCTTCATATTATTGTCATATCACTAATACTGGCATATGAAAGCCCTAAATGAGGCTGTATATGCTTTCGGACAGCCTGCAAAGGAAAGGAATTAATTAGGTATCTGATAATCTGGTAAATATCTTAAGCAATTTAAAACTCAGATGTTGATGTCCCTTTTCACAACCACCAAAATTTAGAATTATAAATAATAATTGTGTTTCTAATAACAAAGTATGAGCATTTCACCTTTAACCAAGTTGTCCCTTTAACTTAACTTTAAAAGTTTTGCCTGACCCTGACTCTGTTATATTTTAAATGTAGAGTAAAGAGTAGATTTGTAAAGAAGGAATGGAAATTTATGATGGTCTCACACTAAGCTACAGGTACACACACACCGTGCAGTTATAGAACTGGCCACTCTTCTCCATGCTCTCTCTAAACATGTGTTTTCTTAAAGTATAAACTTCCTAATGAGAGTTGCTCCAATTTGTTATTGGCAACAAAACATGAAGATAATGCTTTTAAACATTGTATTTCAGGACCTTTAAAATGGGAAGACTTGTCAACATAAACTCCTAAATGTTTTTCTCGTTTGATTGTCTTCCTGTCAGATCCATCCAATCACAATCTCCTTATGAGACTTACCCTATCGGCAATTTACAAGCTACATTTTCAGAAAACTTGGGCAGTTTTGTAAAATGTCATTTTTAAAAATGCATTTAAACCTTTATCTAATACAGGGGTGTCAAACTGAATCCCTGAAGGGCCGGTATCCAGCAGGTTTTTGTTCTCTCCATGCTCTGACACAGCTGACTGAAATTACTTAATTGGTTGATAAGAAGCATTTGGATCTACTTGATTTGCATCAGGTGTGTTAGTGCAGGTAAACAGCAAAACTTGCTGGATACTGGCCCTCGAGGACTGGAGTTTGACACATGTGGTTTAAGATAGTAAACTCTGAAAAGGTCCAGTGCTGTGACTTGCTTCATCTAATTGAAGTCATTGCTTCCAGCTTTCAGTTGTGAGGAGTCTTGAAGATGCCCAAACAAAGGGTTTGCAGTCTGCACTGTTACGACACTCTGCATGGTACGAAACATACATGGATGAAACTTGTGAGCCTCAGCACGTAGTCTCAGAGGCAACCATCATGGGAAAAGCACATAAAACAGAAAACTGTGACGTGGCTGTGGCTTATATAGAGAAGCTTAAATGGACTAAACCATTCCCACAGGTACCCAAAAACACCCAAATACAAGAAAATCATTTAAATGTTTACAATAAAATATGCACACACACACACACACACACACACACACACACAGCATGACATATTTACGCTAACCCAAATTACTTAACAAATCATACAAAATAAACTAATGGCCTTGGGTTTTCTTAAGCTGTAGGCCATAATCAGCGATATTGAAACAATAAAAGGCTTGCAATATCTCAGTTGATTTGT
>JBAMIG010000013.1:8636232-8646675 GCA_037177335.1 Kiunga ballochi | reverse complement strand
TTGTCTCCATGCTCTGACACAGCTGACTGAAATTACTTAATAGGTAGACAAGAAGCAGTTGGATCTATTTGATTTGCGTGATCAGGTGTGTTAGTGCAGGTAAACACCTAAACTTGCTGGATACCGGCCCTCGAGGACCGGAGTTTGATACGTGTGGAGTAAAGCATAAATAAAAAAGAGCATTAGCTGCAAGTGTGGTTATGTATGTATATATATGTATGTATGTATGTATGTATATATATATATATATGTGTGTGTGTGTGTGTATATGTGTGTATGTATGTATGTATTTGTATTTACATATATGTATATAATGTGTGTGTGTGTGTGTATTTTGCTGAAACTGTGACAGTTTTAAATGAGTAAAGCATAAATAAAAAAGAGCGTTATTTGCAAGTGTGGTTACACTGCCCTCTTTTGAATGCACTGCAGTGTGTCCCAGTGAGCTGTTTTAGTGGAACATAATACAGAAAATCTCAAATTTAGATTATACATGAACAAATCAACATTGAATACAAGTTGGTCTGTTTTGTATGAAGAGGAATGTCAATGTTACTGGGTTTTTTTCTTTGACATTCCTTCTTGCTGTGCTCTCATTTATACAACAGAATATTACAGCATGTCCCAGTTTGTAATAAAATAATTTTGGGGAAAACAAACAAAAGTCCTGATATAAAGGTAATTGTGTTCTATTAATATTTTTTCTTTTAGACTGTAACTTTCATTATGTACTGAATTAAATTCTTCTAAACCCCTTTAACACGTCACTTTTGTGCTAAACTCTAATAAATGCTGACCATAATTTCTGACTTCATCTGTTTTTCTTCATGTCAAGAAAACATTAGGATTTAATCTATGAAGAACAAAAGACTAAAGGATACTTCACTAAATTATATTTTCTTACCTTTGTCATGTATGCAGGAGAAAATATAACCTGTTTAAAACCAGTTACTCATTGTCACCACTAGTGCAAATGTAATTTATCGTCCATCCATTCTTGTATTGTTTTCCTTGTGTTCTCTGTATTTTGATTAATTTCTTTTTGTTATTACCTTCCTTTCATTGATTTTACTTTCTAATATTTCAAATTGTTCTTGGGGGGTCTTGAAATGGACTTTTTAATAAAATGTATTATTATAATTTAAAATAATTAATTTATATAGATATTCTAAAACATCAAATGTAAACTGTATGGGATGAAAGGTACACAAAGGACATTTCGCTGTATTTTTATGTTGTTCCCTACAGTTTCACCCATTTCAAGCCCAAGTAATTAGTAAAAAAAAAAAAAACTAAACTAAAGTAACACATTTAACTCTTTCCATCTTCTCATCTTCTTTTCTGTAGTTCAAACCAATTTAAACAGTCATTATCTGGATCTACGTTCATGTTGTCAAATTACTGCTTTAACAACTTGAACTCTGCAGGATTGAATGGTTTCAGTTTTTTTTCTTTTCCAAATTTGAATGAATTAAAAACAGTTCAGTCTAACATAATCCACACTTTGACCTCACACCGTTGGCATTTAACTCATAACTTTACATTAAAGGTGTAAATGTGTGTTTTCCATCTGTTTCATAACCATGTATTTTAAAGCTTTTAGCTGTTTTACATGGAAGGAAGATTTAAACCAGACAATGAATAAAATTGAAAGAAGCTTATGTGTTATAGATGAAGGGTTGTATTTTTACAGTAAACGCTGTTTTTGTTCCTCATTTCTGTGTGTTAAATGTCACCTGCCAAGTTATATATTGAGTAGGCCTACTTCAAAGGGAAACATAAAGCTGAGACTTGTTCTCAGACAAAAGCTCTTTGCAAATCAGTTTCTTTTAACAGCCTGTGGATGGGTTATTTTGTAACGTTTTGATAAGAAAAAAGTGTATACTTGTATTCGTTTATTCTTACTGTAATTATATTAATGCAACAGTTACAAACAGATAGCTGCTGTTGTACCTTATGATTCAGTTGCCCTATAACATTTTCTTCTTTAACAGCCTCTTTGTGCTCGAAAACAAGATATATTTCAGTCTCAATGTGTCAGCTATTGTCGTCTTCCCTCCGACAGTTTGTGCCGTGTTTGTGCCATGGCTCAGTCTGTAGTCGAGTCCAAAGCCACTGTTCTCTGACCCCTGCCGCCTGACAGGCAGCTCTGATGTACTCATATCACACATGGTGAGGAAACCAAAGACCTGGCCTAATTAGCAGGCAGGACAAGAAAGATGATGAGATCAGGGAGGAGAGAAAGGCGGAAGCTGGAGATTGAAAATCAAAACGATGACGACTTGATCAACAGAGCCGCTGACCTCATCTTATTTATTCATGGGATTACTAAAGAGGACTTTGGAGCCGAACCCTTCGCCAACTTCCCAACAATCATGTTGTGCCCGCTCACTGTTTTGCTTCTAATAGGTTGCAAAGTGATACAAACTACCTCTCCTTTTTCCTTATTGCCTTTTCCCTCTGAAGCACATATATGCACTTGACAGCTTCTTAGCAGACTCACCTGTCCAGGTATTTCGTAATCCAGGCCAAGCCTTGTCAGGTGCAAGAAAGTCTATCCCAGGGTGGAGACAGAGAAAGGAGGAGGAGGGGGGAGTCGCAGTAAGTCTAGCTGTGGGTAGAGTGAAGGTAGGAGGGAGGTAGAGGACCAGAAACAGGGGGCAGGTAAAGGGGATCGTGTTTAGGCTCCTGGGGACAGAAGGCTTGGCGTGGCACTGCACTGCCCACCCAACATCAACACTCTCAGGTTCCCTGGCTAAGATGGGCCAGATAATCACCTTCTCTCCACAGGGACCATCTGGAGGCGAGGAGGGAGTCAAGGGCCGTATTTTATTTCCATAAAACATAAACCTGGCTATCTGCCAATGTGCTAGGTGAGCAAGACATCTCTTTCCTATTTTTTCTGCCCCTCCACTATTTGAGAATTGATTCCCACAAAACATCAATAACATGTAACACTTGGTCTGGAAAAAACACCCTACAAATGTTTGTGGTCGCCTCTCATCTCTGAGTGTCTCCGGTTTGATTGACACTCCTATCCCTGTAGAGATCAGAGGACAGCCACTGTGATTATCATCTCACCGTGGTAACCGAGACACCCCTAATCCCATAATAATCCTTTGCAGTCAGTCAACACAGGAGTATCCTGACCTCCTGCAAGCAAAGCACTTGCACACAAATACACAGGCACACACGAGCACTTGCACTTTTTAAGAACAAAAAGAAATGGACTCCACCTCATTCTTCTAACACGATGAAACATTATTTCATCACACAGACCAACTCTTCATAAGTGTCAAGTCATTTTAAGTCATAATTTTCCAAATCTTTTACAGCCCTTTAAGACAAAGCTGTGGGCTTTATTTACAACAAACAGTGAGAGACGCATTCACCAAAGAGACCAATAAAAACATAAGGAATATTTTGAAATACTACTGAAATAGTCAAACTTCTTTGAGTGCCGAAAGCACGACTGCTGAGCAGTGCCATCCCAAACACACTCGCTTTTGATCAATCAAAAAAGAGAAAAGATGTTCACATTTGCCAGTGTAGTTGATCTTCTTTCCAGAGCAAATCTTCCCCATCAAACCTCAAGGGTTGATTTATTTTACAACACTTTTAAGTCATTAAAGATGAAATGTTCTCATCCAAACAATTGTCCAGCTTTATAGATCTTTTTTTTTTTTTTGGACAAACAAACAGTCGTGCTTAAAATGATCAAATGTTTAAGGATTTTTAAGGATTTTAACACTTTAAAGCAGTTGGACACATTGACCTATGGTGGTACCTTGTACTCTGTCTGTACTGCTGTTTTCACCTTATCGTGCAGCATGTATTTGAAATTCAAATGAAACAAAAATATTAATTTAAATAGTTTGTTAAGAAATTCACATTTTCACAGAATCCCAATAAAAAAAGAAACGTTTTATCCAAATTTTGTTGCTTTAATCTGACAAATTAGGCTAATCAGCCAGAACATAGCATCGCAGCATTAGCTACCAAAAGATCAATCTCAAAACTATATTTTGTATCACTTCAATGTATTTTTGGAACCATTATTAAATCATTAATACTTAATGTTAAAAAATTTACTTTTGTTTAAATTCTAATCAAATGTAAGATGATGAATTTGGCTCCAACAGCATTGATATTTTTTACTTACTTTATTTACTTGTTCTATTAAGCCACGTTAAACAGGATTTTTATTTAATACAAAATCTAATTTAGCATTTTGTGATTAAAGCATTTTGTTTTGTAGATACTGTATATTTTGAAATGACTTATTTTTTACTGTTCACCACTAAAGTCAGCCTAATTTTAATTCTGTGCATAAAAAACCGCTAAGAAGTTAAATTCTAGGATTAGTATGTATTGTATCTAATCCAATAAAACTGAATAAAACATGGTCAGATCAACAAGAAAAATAGACTTTTCATCCTGGTACAGGGGGGCTGTGTTACAGGGATTTCTCCTAGTACTTGGGATTCATTCAAGACTTATTATGTTTTTTGTTTTTGTTTTTTGGTAAAAGAAATGTAATTTATAAACTGAATATGGTGATAAAGATATCCAAAATCAAGGTAATCTGTTAAATCACTCCCAAATGATAACAAATTCCAAATGATTTGAAAAAGAAGCTAAAAGGAAGCAGCAAAGAAGCAAAGCAGAGAATTCAAATTGACATTGAAAATGTTTCCGTAATGATGGGCAACGTTCAAGATTCAAGACTGTTTATGTGTCATATGCATGTTCAACATAAGGTTAATAATGCAATGAAATGCTTAGGATGAGAACCCCCGTTATGCAATAATAGCACATGTTAAAAAGTGTGGTTAAAATGCAAGAGAAATAAGTGAAAAGAGCAATAAGTGATTTGTATTGCACATAATAAAGCTATTGTGGAGCAGGTTATTGAACTGGTAATAAACAGCATTACAGTGAGGTAGTGCATATATGATAAGTTTAAATATTGCAGCAGTAGCATATAGTGCACGTTCAGTGTGGTTCACTAGTCTGACATCTTAAGGGTATAGCTGTCTTTAAGTCGGTGCATGCTGAAAGGCTCCTGTGCCATATACTGTATGTTAGATTGCTAGTTAACAAAATGGACAACCTCACGATGCTAACAAAGTTTCAAAAACAATACAGGAACGCAGTAGTATGTCCTTTACCAAGGCACGACTGCATGAACAAATCCTGCACGCTAATGTATCTGTGCACAGCTTCAAGGCAGCAAATTAACAACAGAAAGTCAAAAGAAGGTTAAACTGCAGCACTTTGTAACCACTGTTGGTGCCATCTTGGATATGGCACTGTAAACAAAATGATATGCTCAAGGGGTATTAAACTGTTAGCTAAGTAGTCACCCATATTATTTATCCAGAGTTAACTTGTTTTAGTCTGGTTTTTGTAATACTTTGTACAGGTAGTGCAGACGCAACTTGTGATGTTATTAGCTCCGTCATTGCTAGGCAACAGACGCATTCACTGCAATCACTGGCAAATTTTACAATGTCTCCCTTCCTGCAACAATACAAACATTCCAGCGTATTGTTAGTGACACCACCAGAGAGTATAAGAATATAACCTTTTTAATGCACATGTTAAAAATGGATATAGCTCTTCTGCCTTGCGTCATTTAGGATGAACAAATCATCATTTGTTTTTCTGTCCTCCACCTTCAAGCCCATCATTTAGCACAGTACAGTAAGATGTTTTCCCAATGAGGAACCCTGGATCATCTTGAAAAGATAGAAAATATAAAAAATAAAGCACTCAGGGAGAGAGACAGGAGTTATTAAAGATGACACAAAAACTACTCAAACCATAGATAACAAAGTATGAGAAGAACTATGGCAAAAAAGTTATAAAATCAGCTCTAACATGAGCTTTATGACTGTGGTGAGGAATATAAAAGATCACCAGCTTCAAGTTAGTGGGCTCCACTTGGCAGAGGCCTGGTAAGAGTCAATGAGCTGAACACATTCTGCAATAGGTTGAGTAGGGTCTATCCATGATGGAAAGAAGCAGAATACAGAGTACCGATGGGACTGTTTGTGAGCAGGTTTTTAAATAATTATCTTATCTTGAACATCAACAAAATTGGTAAGTGTTAATCTTAGAAGAAACATGAGTACACAAAACACTGTCAGACGTCCTGTGAGAAGAGGAGGAGGTGGAGGAATACAAGTAACTCAAAGTTCAGCTGCAGCACAGCAACCCAGAGGCCATCGAGAGACAGAGACAACTTTTCTTCAATGGCCGCACTAAAATGATATATATCATCTATAAATCTATTGTGGAGAGTGTATTCAGATTTGCAGCAATCTGTTTGGAGCAGCATCATCATCAGAGTTTTACACCATAACAGACTGGAAAAATGAATCAAGAAGGCTGGTTCTATGCAGTGAATAACTCTGGATATGTCGGGGCTGATTATCCAGGAAAACATCCTGCAGTTACTATGATTCCTCACATTCTATACACAACACAACATCAAGTCCAATGTGAGGGAGAAAGGTACCGGAGAACCTTGGGGTTCTGTTATTCTGCAGTGGTCCTTTCTTCTTCATATTTGCTATTTCATTGTTGTTGTCATTGCTGTCATTGCTTCTACTCATCCTGTTTTCTGTTGGGTTAGAAATCATTGTAGCCTCCTTTTGGGTTCTTGTGTTGTCTCCAGTTCCTCAGCGTCCCTCAGGTCCCCTGTAGTGCTTTAGCTTCTCTCATCACCTGTGTTGTTTCTAACTACAGTGCATCTCCTGTGTCATGGTCTGTCATTGCTAGCCTGGGCATCCCCAGATCGTACATTTCTGGTCTCTATCTATTTGGTTATTTATGGTGCTTCAGTGTCGCATACCAGCACCTAATGTGGTCCAGCAGTTCAGCATCCCATGACGGCACCCAGTTTCTGTCCAGCGCATCAGTGTCCCTTACCAGTGCGCAGCAATTTACATCCATTTGTTCCAATCCAGGTCCGTATGTTGACCTCACCCTCTCCAAGGCTTGCTTACATGTCCAAGAAAGGGACACTCATTCCTCGGCTTGAGTTTATGTCTCTGAGAGGGTCCTGGGAAGTGAAACTCCTCATCCAGTTTGAGTCTCTGTCTTCAAGGGTATCCCAGGAGAGGATGTTCCTCAACCTGCTCAAGTTCCTGTCTCAAAAAGGGTCCCCTGATAGGATGCAGTCAATGTCTATGAAAAAACAATGAAATGATATCAGCTGAAGTGGATCTGACAAGATTCTGATTCATATAAACTTTATGGGAATCTGCGATGTGGGGAAATGCAAACCACACAGATAATCAGGAATTTTTACTGATATGTTGCACTTAGATTGTTGTCTGCTGCAGATATTGACTACCAAGAGAAAATATTTCACATAATTCAGCATAAAATTAGAGGGATGAACCTAAAACATTCAAAACTTTCATGCATTTACTGTACTTCAAGAAAGTCTTGGTAAAAGTGGTTTAGTTTTCTTTACTGCTGAGCTGTTTTATAATCCAACTTTTTTTTCCTGAAAGTCAGCTACCCATTTAGACAAGACTGGGTCTAAAAAAAGAGGGAAAAAGGCCATTCAGGCAATTGAAACAAAGAAGTGCTGCAACAATTTACAGGAGTAAACTGTATTTTAAACTAAATTCATAAAAAGATGTAAATAATTATCATATGGATTTTTTTATGTCCAATAAAGAGTAGCAGTATGAGCACAGGATGCATTTAGAGCCGCGTGTCTTTCAGATTCTTAAAGAAATTGGAATATGCAAATCAAATTAACACATTTTGTCTCGCTTCTAGTTTTCTTCTTCTCACGTTAGTCTTTTCTGTATTTACATTACATGCATGTTTTGTAGCAGACAGTTCATTGCTGTGGGTGTGGAGTAACCGCAGCTTTTCCAGAGAGGTGGTTCACAGCTGGTCTGTGTTCATAAAGCCTTGACGGCAGTGAGATATGCTCAGCAAGGGGTCTGAGAGTCAATGGATGTCACTGTTTAACAACTGTTACAACTCTTGTCATTAAGACAAGAAAAGTGAAGACAGAACAAAGAAAGATTGCAAATTTGTGTGTGTATGTGCGTGTGCTTGCAACACATTCAAACATGTATGCCCCTTCAATCTGCTAACATGGTTAGGGGCACAGACCCTTATGCACACATAGTGGGGGGTCCAAATGGGTCATTATTGAACCTCCGAAAGTAAAATTGCCTGTTCTACTTTAAATTTTCCATTTTTAACAGGAAAGTGTGCCAAAATGACTCATTGGGACATAAAGATATACAAAACATCCTGCAGTCATGTTAAAGTAATTGATTTTTTTTACACTTGAGACATTTATATTTATTTTTACCTGACAGTGATCATCATTTCCATACGCTTTTCTGGTGTTTTCACCGGACAAGGCTCCTCTTAAAGGCACAGATAAGCTTGCTGCAGATTTAACATCTAATCCATTTAAATCAATAAAACATTCACACAGGTAAAATGACCTGATATGATTTTATATAAGCATTTTCCTTTAAAATCAAGGTCAATTAGACCAGAGGTGGGCAACTCCGGACCTCGGGGGCCGGAGACCTGCAAGATTTAGGAATTTCCCTGCTGCAACACACCGGACACACATCAGACTTCATTAGCAGACCTTTGTAGAGCTTAACATCAAAATCTGTTAATTACCCAATGATTTGAGTCAGCTCTGTTGCAGCAGGAAAATTCCTGATTCTTGCAGGACTGCAACCATTGAGGACCAGGTCGCCCACCCCTAAATTAGACTGTCTTTGCATCTACGTTTGCCTTATTAAAAATATCCAAGGATCCTTTATTGACTGGTAACATTAATCTGCAGACTTATAGAAAAGACCAGAATTTATTAATTAATTTATTGTTGTTCCTACATAACTCTTGCTTTGTGAGGTTTACATGTAGAAATATGTAACCATGGTTACATCTATCTATAGCTACATGTACACTTTAAAACTATGAAGTGCAAATTTGATCATCTTTGCATAATTTTGTTTTATTAACTGAGATTGTATCAGCTCTTCATTTATTTTTTACAGACTCAATGAAAACAAAGCAAAACTGTTTGTTACACTTTTTTTTACACTTGATGCATCTTGAACTGTCAAGATCAGTGACTTTGGACTCATCTGTTTTTTGCAAAAACAAACTTATTTCTGAAGTAAGTTTGTCTCCATCATGCTCGTATCCATGCACGCTCTCTTGCCACGTCTCAGGTCCTTCACACAAACATACTGTAGAAACAATTTGGGAAAAGAGTGCTGGAGCTCACTAACACCACAGGCGATCACATTTTTATGACTGGTCTCAGTGGTGTAACTGCAGTGCACATCCATCTCTTCAGCATTAGCGTGATAGATGTATTTTTCATGCTGCCATTAGGGCTCAGGCAGTATGTTGTGCAAGGCTTGTGTATGCTAATGTGCCCTCTCACACCTGCAGTTTCCAATTACCCCTGAGGAACAGAGCCAAGGCTCAGTTTGCAGCCACCAGCAATAATATGAGTAATGGCAAAATTGCACAAGTCCTTTGTAGAAAATTGGAAGAAAAAAAAAGAGCGAAATCATTCAAGAGGGGTTTAGAGAGCACAAGCAACAAGAGGTAAGACTCAGAAAGACAGGTGAATGCATAATGAAGGGGGCAGAAACTCAGGAGTTACACTTTTCCCCCCTAAAATTTGAGTCCATTCTTGCTTATATCATCATTTTCAGCATAAACATACCGTCTCTGAATTCCCTTCCCCAGATCAGAGTTGATCGATGGAAGCTTCAGTTTAGTTACATCCACCCTATTTTCCCCAGTTTCTCAGTCTCGCACACTTATGTTCACAACTGATATTTCCCTTTTCTTGAATCTTAGCCTTACAAGCGGAGCTTTCTTGGCTTTCCCACGTTCTAGTCTCTCTGCTTTGTTACACTGCCAGTTATGCTGATATTTGTAATTGACCACGTGATGAAGAGACAGACAGATGATACTTGATAGGCCTATTTTCAGTGCATTGAGCTGCTGATAGCTGTGTGTTGGACAGGATCCTGTGGCTGCTAGGCTTGATAAGGCAGGGCGGAAAATCAATCACCTTCTTTGACAGCTGTATAAGAAGCCACACCCCTCTATTTTTCTAATTCCTACCTCCAGCCTGGTCTGTCCTGTGACTTACAGAGCATAATCTTCCTGGTGAACATGCATGGAACTAACACATACATGTCAGAGTCTATAGAGTCCCTGTATACATGCACAGGTGGGCAGGAAGCACCTGGTTAAAAACCCTGGCAGGATTAGAGAGTTGTAGGAGTTTGTTTAGGAGAACACATGTTCAGGTCACTGTCTCTGATTGCAGTGCTCCAAATGAAGCTCCACTTATTATGCTGCCCTCTCTCCTTTTCTTTGCATCCACCTCTCTCTCTCTCTCTCTCTCTCTCTCTC
>JBAMIG010000013.1:8606317-8622147 GCA_037177335.1 Kiunga ballochi | reverse complement strand
AGCTGCTGCCCCCGCGACCCGACCTCGGATAAGCGGCAGAAGATGGATGGATGGATGGATGGATGGATGGATGGATGTATATGTATATGCATTATAACTAAACCCAGAACGACTGCTAGATTAGTTTAGTTTAGAACAGAGCATCTTAACCATGGGGCTGCAACCCATGTCTTGGCCTCAAGCACCATCTATAAAATATTTAATTTATATATATATATATATATATATATATATTTATATACAAACTTTATATTTAAAAACTTTAAAAATATTTCAATCAATGCAACTTCTAACACTTGGTAGCAATAATGCTGTTTAAAACCTCACATCAGCAGAAGAAAGAATCTTGCCAAGTCTGCTTCCTATATGTATGTATGTGTAAAAGTTGCTTAGAGGATTGTCAGTTGTGGGTTGCTTTTTTTTTTTTTTTTTTTGTTAAGTGCAATTGCTTACTTGGACTTGTCCTGCTCTCGTTGTAGCTTTTCTGATTCTCTCTAAGCCGTCCACAGTAGGTAGGCTATAAACCCTGACTGCAGATCAGGAAATATGAACCTAATAATTCCATCTTTTCAGGAATCATCGTTCACAATCTCATTTTCTTTGTTTCTTTCACCTGTCTGAAAGCCCCAATCCAGACACACTTCTGTTCAACTTCACTTGTTTTTTGTAAGATCCTGATTTTATTCCATGAACTTTTAGCTGGGTGGCTTCTTGTATTTACAGTTTCACCTACATGTAAAATGTATTTGTGATTATATTAATGTACTATGTCTTATTGCTTAAATAATTTTATCATGTCATACTTTACAAGGTTTTGTTTGTTATACATCAAGTGGATTTGCTTTAGTTGCTTCATTACACTCACAAATTAAACCAAGATCAAGATCAATTAAACCAATACAAATGGGTCACTCACTTTGTACTTAAAATGTTGGACCCCAGCATAAAAAAAGCTTAAGAACTGCTGATTTAGAATTCTGTGTAAAATGACTGATAAAGTGTTCACTCCACTTTTAGCTACTTGGTAATCAGTGACACTCCCAGTGTGCTACACTGACATGCCCTGGCACTAAGATGCCATAAGTATTGTATAGTTACAACCAGTCTCAGAAAACAGTTACAGAAAATTTTATTTAAACAACAGTTATGTGACTTTTTTACATGAGCAAACCTCCCATTTATTTGCTGAAGTTATTAGCAAAATTTACATTCTTGGTTATTGTTTTTCCCTTTTGTATGTTTATACTTACTGTGTTAAGAGGAGTCCATTAAAGGAGAGCTTAGTCAGAGAAACTTGACCTGCGAGTTAATGAGGGGTCCTTACCTAACATGCCAAGTGTTTCTGCAACACAGCATAACAGGACAGGGGAGAAATGATGAACCATGATTGTTTAATCAAGCCAGTTAATGGTATGTATCTTTTATTACATCCTGTGATAGAAAGGAGTTACATCATAGGAGACAGCGTGGATGTATCATGGTACTGGTGGGGTGGACCGTATCCCTTTTATTATGAAGGTAGAAGCATCTACTCTGCTGTTAAGTACCATGGAGCAAAATATCTGCAAATATAAGCACATTTATACCAAAATAGAATCATTTTCATGGATTTTTAATTGCAGCATTTCTAATTCTAGAAACAGCAGAACTGCTGCTCTCCTCTTTTCCAGAGTTTAAACTATTTGCTACAGGGAGTAGATCACGGTGTAGTTAAAAGCATAAAAGAAGAGGCTGCAGTGGTGGGATATTTTGCTCTTATCAAATAAATCATGTCATTTCTACTGATGATATAAGACCAGCCTCTTTGTTCATAAAGACAAAGCCCCCCATGTCCTGCAACCAACCAGCAAGCCACTTTTCTCTGATAGAGCAATAGAATGAAGAGGGAACGGCAGAACGAGGGTTGATACGGATCAGTGAGGATTAATGATCAGATAACTACAAACCACAATGCAATCTCTCTGTGTCTTCCTCTGTCTCTATTCTGCAATCACACTGCCATGGTGTGACACTCGCTGGCAGTGGATGGTGGAGGACAAAGAGAGAGAACAGCACAGATAGACATGTGAGGGACTGAATGATGCAGACACAACTGAGTATTTAGGAAGAAATGTTTGAATAGAAGAAGTGGAAATGAGTACATTCTTCTTTTGTAATGCATCTCTGTTTCTCCTTGTTGCCTTTTCCAACTTTGACCTGCTATAGTTTCATTTAACTCTTAAAGTAACCCATTCTCTACGCCGTACCTCTGTTGCTTGCTGCCATTCAATCTCTTTAAGACACACTTTCCACTTCACAGTATTTTTCAGGGTCATGTTGCCCTCACTAATGTTTTGGAGGGGTCTCAAGTCCACTGACGCTGTTGGCTACATGTCTATTTTTAGCCTACTGCCTAGTGCCTGTTGGGAAACAGAGGGTAAGTTTAGGTCTGTGATTCTGAGCTTGGCAGACACTTGTGTGATTTGCATATTTTTCCCCTCAACATGTAATTTTTGACATGTTGAGTTTGATCCTGTGAAATATTGACTTTGGTAAAAACTTGTGTATTGTGTAATTGTGGACAATTTAGTTAATCTGTATAAGATGCATGTATTCATTTTAGGATTTTTTGGTACAGAACATTCTGTACATGACAGAGGCATACAAACATCCCACAAGGAAGAATAACTGTAACTTCTGGTTAGAAGAGGTTATAGCTTCTGACACTTTCATTAAGAAACTAGAGTTTGAAGTTCCTCTTGTTCATTAAAATCTAATGTTTGGGAGCACTGGTGGATTTGTAGTGAAATATCTAAATGAACAAAGATAATGGATAAGACTGAAGCAGTCTCTTGGGCTTATGCCAAGCTGCGTTCAAGAGCGTTCTCTTAAATGCTCCATTCACATGTGGATGACAGTGCACCCTCTCTGAAAGTTTATTCTGGATAATCACAAACTCAACACGGAGAGAGAGGCCTTCTTTTTTCTGAGACGTTCCTATATTGTTCCTATTATAAAAAAAGAATCTTTAAAAAAATAATAAAATGTATCAAAATTAATACATTTTCTCATTCAAACTGTTATTTTTTGTTACCAGACATCATCTCATCGTCCATCCATTGATTTTCCACACCGCTTCATCAGATTCAGGGTAGCGGGTAAAGCTGGAGCCTAATCCCAGCAATCAACGGGATGTTTTTTTAACATTTGTTTGGACTTCATAGAACGCTCACCAACTTCTCTGTATTTAGATAATCTTTGTTTTCAATAAAGACAACGCTTAAAATGGGCAAGTGGTGGTTTGGGGGTTGGCGCTGCAGCTATGAAAATCTAACTCTGGTTCTCAAAATAATCAGATAGTTGACTGTTTTTAGCAGGCATAACATTGCTAAGCCTAGACAATCTGAAAAAACTGCAAATCACAATGTAGCTGTGTATGATGGGTTCCACACTATGTCCCCATGGATTTGCAACATCTGCTGGTAAAGAAAAAGCTGTGTTTGTGATCATACTTGGTGAATAAAGCAGATTCTGATTTAGGTATTTGAAGTAAAGCAACAAATTCAGAAATCTTTTACTGGGACAGTAATAAAGTAGTTCATAAGCCCACCTTGCTGTGACTCAGAGCTGATTCTACCTACACACTTCATCAGAGACACACTGATCCTTCAGCCAGACCTGACTTATCTACAAAGTTTCCCGTTTAAAGAAGCAGTGATTGTTGTGTAAAAGACTTGTTTAAAATCCTTGACAGCAGCATTTAATTCAGAAACTTTATTTTTTTTGCGACAGATTAAAAAAATAACAATTTCCTTTTTTTGTTAATAAGGATAGACATACGGAATTTCAGCGGATTTATCCAATTGGTTGTGAAGTGTTTTTAGCTTTAGTGTTGTATTATTAAAAACAAAACGTCATACATTTTACAGTTTTGCATGCTTATGGTGTAAAACAATGGTTCTGAAACTCTTGCTACATATAGTGAACCATTTACAGTACATTCTGTCCCAGGTTGGACATATTAAATAATTTATTAAACCTGATATATTCATGTTATCAAGGTGTTGTGACTGTTGATGACAGTAAAATGTGAAAAATTGCAAAGGGGTCATGAATTCATAGCAAATCCCAGTTTAATAATGCGATGTAAACCAACTGTCTTCTATCTGTAAGGTTACTCATGTCTATATTTTATCTGTCTCTTTGTCAGTGTGTGGGAGAGGAGAACTGGGTGGACAACAGGACAGTGTATATCGGGCATAAAGAGCCCCCTCCGGGAGCTGAGGCCTACATCCCTCAGCGATACCCCGACAACCGCATCGTCTCCTCCAAGGTGAGCAATCGCTGCCACACTGCAGTTTGTCATCATGCCATTCTTCTGTTTTATATCCGGGCAAGCATGTAATCTCTCTTGTTGCCATTTTTAAGGATGACAGTTCACTTGTCTTCTGTTTGTCAAGCTGTGCAGCATTATTTTCTCTTGCCAGGAAGGACACATGTGATGCACCATTGTTTCCCTGTCTCTTTCAGTACGTCTCCATGATCATTTTGCTGTCATTCTGTCACACAGTACACTTTTTGGAACTTCATTCCCAAGAATCTGTTCGAGCAGTTCAGGAGAATAGCTAACTTCTACTTCTTGGTCATATTTTTGGTCCAGGTAAGGTCTTCCTATAATTTTGGAAACATTAACACCGTTTTTCTAACCCTAAACTAAAATACAGGCGTACTTGTGAACAAACACTGCATTTCTGAATCAGCTTTTTTTGGGGGGGTAAAATGTTGACTGTCTCAGAACAGGTGTGAAGGTTTTCTCCCATTTTACATTTTAGAATGGTGCATAGTGTTAAATTAAGCCATGTAAGGCAGCAAAGTGCTGTTATGTTTAGCAGCAGCGAGTACTACTCTGCTGTATTAGAGCAGTTATGTAAGATTAGCAGTTAAATCCTACACCTGCTTTTTGTTTGAGGCTACATGGATGATTTAACAGGATGTGCTAAAATCACATTGTGAAATAATGAGTCTCATGTCTGCTAAGTGCTTGTTTACATCAGAGGCTTTTTCTTTATTAGTTCCTGTTTTGCACCAATTTCAGTCATACTAAAAATCATTTATAGACCTTCATACTGTATTGAATTGAGATTGCATCATGCATAATCAATTAGAATGTGTTTTAATTGATGCTATGTTTCCCCTCTATTGGGTTTTCATGTTAAATTAACTAATAAAGATAATTTATTTTAAGTGAACATGTTGAAATACTTCCAAATAGTGATTTCTGGCTTTTGCATCGTTAAAGATGCAATCTCTCTCATTTGTTTTTAAATGATTATAAAAATATTTTCAACCAATATCAACATCAGTAATGCATCACAGTGTGTAACAGCAAACTATGCATTATTACCCATAATCATAATGTGTTTAAATAAATTTTAACCAGAGTGCTTGTGATGGTAATGGACAGATTCTTCATGCAGACACCTGCTAAGCTTCTGACCTTTTCAGAAGGATTTCTGCAGAGGACTTCTGTGATGGCTCTGTGTAACAAATGCTTCTGTCAGGTCAATTTTAGTCTGCGTCCTTTGATAACACCCCTTGTAAATTGAAAATAAATGGAGAGCTTCCAGACTAATTTACGTTGTGCATTAGTCTGGGGTAAATGTCTTTACCAGCTGCTGTCTCAGTGGGCATGAATGCATCTTAGCTGCAGCTTGGATCTCTGTGTGCTGTGTGTTTTATCAGTAGCATGTGGAATTGTATGCCGTCATGATGGGACAAACTGGGTTTATTTCAGCATAGTATTTTTTTCTTTTTATCACCTGAATAGCCTTAGTTTGCCACATGGGTTTGGAAATGAAGAGATGTTTGAACTGGGAATAAAAGCAGTGCAACTATCTGGACGATTGATGATGATTCAGAAATTATTTGTCTTCCAAAAGAACTCAGACACCTAAAGGTTATTAGGCCTTATGTGAGCAACTTTTTTCCTACTCAGCTTTGCCTTACTTAACCTCCTGTTACTCTCTTTTTCTCTTCCCCCTTTAACATCTTTCTCCCTCCGACTATTCTTCTCTTTCTTGCAGCTTATCATTGACACCCCTACCAGCCCAGTCACCAGCGGCCTGCCCCTCTTCTTTGTTATCACTGTCACCGCCATAAAACAGGTAGGAGGCACACAAACATGTTCACATCTTCTGGAAATATGGCTCACAACAATCTTTCTCATACACAAACTCCTGCCCTGAAATAAACACACACTCAGTCTACCATTCAGCTGCTCTATTATCTGTATATACACATTCCTCTGCCAGCAAAAGGACATGCCATTGAATATGTCTGGTGATGTGAGAAATATGATAATGAATGGTCTCTTCTGTTAATCACTTGAGCTGAGGATCCCATGCCTCTGAGAGATGCATCCTCTCTACTGCTTCCCAGTACTGAAGGATGGTGTAGTACCAGTAATAGATGAAGTTGTTTTATAGAAGGAAGCTTAAGGATTACCGGAACATAAATCATAAATATGACATGTTGGCTAGAAATCCAAGAAACAGGTCAGTAAGCACAGGGAGCATAATGCTAATTAATTACAGTGTATGACCATAACACCCCCACCCCCATCTCCTGATCTCCTGCTATGTTTTGGCCTCAGTACTCCTTACAACAATTCTCTGCTCCTCCCTGAATCTTTCCCCTTTACAATCTTATTTTCTTTTTTTTTGCTGCAACTCTTTCAGGGCTACGAGGATTGGCTCAGACACAAAGCTGACTGCTCCATAAATGAGTGTCCAGTGGACGTGGTGCAGCAGGGAAAGGTGGTGAGGACACAGAGTCACAAGCTACGGGTAAGAATGGCCTCATTAGAGCAGTACAGCACCTGAGGCCACAAAGCAACACTGCTGCACTGCTGCAAAGCTCACTTTTTCCAGAGCTGTTGCTCTCACTCCTTTCTTCTCCTTCCCCTCTGCAGTGCTGTCCAACTTTCTCTCCAGTCTGTCCCACCAGTTAATTGCACTGAAACTCTAGTAGACTGTTCCCTGATGCACTGCTGCCTAAGTGCCATGATGGATGAACAGGACTGATGCAGTACATGCCTCATAACATTCCTGTCATCATGCACAGATATCTTCTTATGTCATTGTCCTGCAGGAGCAGATCACTGCTTGGATGTTGGCTTTTTAAATAATGTCAAACTGCTTTATTTCTGTTGTAGTTTTTTTTCTTTGTCCACCCTGCTGTGCAAACTTTGGTGCTTATGTGATGTTGAAAGGGGTTTTTTCATGCAAAAAGGGGATTTTTTAAATAATGCAATGTGTTTAAACTCTTCTTTCTGGTAAAAACATTATAGGATGGCACTTTTGTTCCATGATATTGAAAGCAAACTTTTCAGATTTGATTGATGGATGACGTTACGCATGTCAGGGTGGGGATTTTTAATGTTCTCTCTAATAAAAAAAAATAGATAATATTGTAAATGATTGTTTTTATTTATTTTTATTATAATTGATTAGGTCAATTCTGAAGAAATATAGACTAAATTCAGCAAAAGCAATGATAAAAACCTCTATGATTGGGTTTGTTTAGCTTTTTGCATATTTTAGTTTCTTGGACGGATAGCTGTATAACACTGTTTCTGCAGTGAGCCACACATGCAGAGGAAGCTGCATCAGAATGAGTGACTCAAAGAAACAGAACAAACTGATGAATGGGCTGGCTCTATGCTGGGGACAACTCTGAAGCTCCTGATTATGCAAAGAATAATATTCTAAAGCTGCTTAACATTATGGAAAGCTCCTCTTCTATGTAGCACAGAAATGTAACAGTAGTTAGAGGCATCTTCAGCCCTGCAGTAGTAACAAATGATGCAGGAGGCTGTTCCTTCCTACATTATTGACAAAATGATCTATTAACTACTATTATATGTTCTTAGCAAATAAATTTTATTGTATTTGAACAAATTCAAACAGCTTCTTGCTAACAATAAACATTTCTGCACAAAAGAATAGCATTTATCCAGCTCCTTTTAATGTTTTATATTAAAGGGATGTGCTTAGTTTGACTTTTTTAAGGTTTTTAAAGATAAAATATATAGTAAAATCACTCCTTTAATTTTGTTAGACTTTATATGAGAAACTCGGTTCCATGTTTATTTTCTCAGCACAAAATAATACATGCTGCAGACATTTGTTAATGCATTTTTTTATTTAATTAATGGAGCTTTTGGTCACAGAAGCGGTGATGAATGCCGCAGGTTGTCAAACTGTATAATGTGACTTATCTAGCTCATCACCTCTTGCATAGATCTATTGATTCAGCACACTATATTTTAGTCTTGTAACACCATTTGTCTGCACGTACATAATGGATGCTGGTACATCTAGTTTCTGCTGTGTCTGCTGCTCATTGTGAGTGTGCAGAGCCTGTGTGGGATGTTCAGTGTCAGCTTAGAATATATAGCTTCAGCACAGCTACCAAGCATTAAAAAGTTGTAGAGAGCTTTAGTTGGTGTTACCATGGCTTTGGATTTCTTTTAAGAGAGACATGTGGCATCCGCTTACACAAGAAGTTCTTATTTCATCTGTTTCTCTCACCTCGTTGATGACTCTCCCTGTAGTCTTTCTCTTAGTGCTGTTTTTTTCACCTCTCTTGCCGTTTGTCTTTTTGTTTTACATTTTTTTTTCCGTACCAAGGTCTGTCAGTACTACAAATGAAATGGAGAGGATTAGAGTGTGAAATGGGAGCAGGAATAATGATGACTACATTAATCATACGAATCAGAGAGCGTGTGTCATGTGTATGGTCACCGTGGAGATGGGATTTATCCGAATTTAAGCTGCTCTGCTCCCATAATCTGTTATGCAACTTTTCTATCCTTTGAAAAAAGGAATGGTACAAGATGAGCAGACTGTTACCCACAGGTTTTTCTGTTTGTCTTTTCCTCTTTTCATGTGGGGGGATATTTAGGTAAATAAGATTAGTTCCTGATGCTAGTTTTTATCTTCTTTTTGCCAGGTGGGCGACATCGTCATGGTAAGGGAGGATGAGACTTTCCCCTGTGATCTGATCTTTCTCTCCTCCAGCCGCTATGATGGAACATGCTATGTCACCACCACCAGTCTGGATGGGGAGTCTAGTCATAAGGTACAGGGATAAGTGAATGTATTTTTTTTTCCTTTTTGAGGCTCATGCTTGTTTTAAACTTTCAATGATCAGCTATCTACAGCAAAGGGTACAGCTAGTCTGCATAGACCCATAAAAAACTTTTTAGTTCATCTGCTAGATTTACAATATAAAAGAACCAAAATAAAATGAATGTAAATCCTTTTTAACCCCTGAACTAAGAGGAACTGGACAGAAACATCTCATTTAAAAAAATTAAAAACTTAATTTGACTCAAAATTTGATTTATAGTGTATTCTTCTGCTTTCTGGTATTCACCAGGATGCAGGAGACCAGGAGCGTATGGTGAGCAACTGGGTTTTGAGTAAAGTTTCTACCATAAAGTGATGCAAAATGTCTCAGAAACAGTATATATCAAATATGATACATAAGGGGTTATAAGGGGTTAAACCAAGTGAATATATGGCTTGGTTAGTTATACAGAACAGTAGTGGTTATGTAAAACTATATTTATTGTGTCAATATCAACAAAAGAAAACAACCATTCAGACATTATGTATTATGCACAGGAAATCCCTATATGTGTGTAAAGGGTTTGTAAAGGACTTTCAATACTGAGACAATGATGAACAAATAAAGGTGAGTACTCCATGTTATTGAATATGTGGATCGGCTGTCCTGCAGTGCTCTCATGTTTGTATGCAAACAAAAAGGGATTTTAGCACCTAGCCTCCACCCTCCTACGGGATCATTCTGAAAATGTTACATTCAGGGGTTTTTAGTCCTTATTTTGTTAGTTTTAAAATGATCATCGTTAAAGGAGACATACGTTTTCCTGACATAACTGCAGCACAATGTAGATAATAAACAGCAAACATGGAGCCTTCTTTGCTAAAGGTTTATTTGTAACATGATTACAAATTAGTACAGAGTGAGCAACTCTCCTCTTTGCTCCTGTTGAACTTATAACTTGGTGGAGGTAAAGATGGAAAGGCTGGAAAATGTACTTTGGGAATCTTTTGGTTTCTTCTTTTCTCTGTCTCCTGATACAACAATGAGCATGCTCTCAGTTGTCCCCTCTGGACGGGCAGGGGGGAGCGTGTTTTTGTCTGTGAGAGAGGATTAGCTGAGTGAGAGAGGCGGAACTATGAAGTAGATGGATTAAAGCAGGGGTTTTCTGCTTTGTTCCTCAAGCACCACAATCCTGCGGGCTTTTGATGTATCCCTGCTCCAACACATCTGACTTGAGCCTTTAAGGAGAGCCTTCGGACACATAAACTAACACTGCATTCGTTTCTGGCCTTAAATTTTCTGACTTGCTCTGATGGCACATTGACATTCCTTTATGCATATTTCTGAGGCTGTGATTGCCTTTCAACATCCCGCTGCTCAGAAACCAAACTTTGCAACTTCTTGTTTTAGTCCAGACAGTAACGTGACGACTGCATTTGCTTTGCGGTACCACATCACACTCTGTGGCCATCTTAGATATGCACTATGGGTGATTCAGCAAAAATACCCAAGAAGACATTATCGGAGTAAGTGAGGAAACAAAAACGAGTATGTGAAAGAGCAAGAGTCGCCATAGGACTGAGTGTTACTGACCTCAGCTCTGATGCTGAATTATCTTTTATTATTTGGTGCTTGAGCAAAAATCTGTAGCACTACTTTAAAACATTGCTGTGACCATTTGGACTGTGTGAACATTATGTCACCATGTATAACATGAAATATGGAACATCTCAGGACGCAGCATAAATAATCACCCTGACTCGGACACATGCTACTTTAATGTATGTTTTATGTTTGAAATGGAAATGTGTCTTTGTGTCTGGAAAATAGACAGCTGTACAACCTGAAACAACTTAACATAAGATAAAAAAAAAAAGGAATAGCAATAATTAAATGAGTTACGAAACAGTATACAGAAAAATCTAAGCATCCTAATCAAAACGTTACCAACTGCTAACTGTTACCACACACAATCAAACTTAGCTTATCTTGGCTTTATCGCATTTCATGGAAACATTTAATGAAGTTTTTTGTCAAAATGTAATTTTATGTATAAGATGTTCCTTCTTTTTTACTGTCGTTTAGTATTTTTTGGAAACAGTGTTATAGAAAATACCATAAACATTCATGAAAAAAAACAAAACAATTGTTATACAGTACATCCGAATACTTTTAACCCGTTTTCTGTGCTGCTTTTCTATGAATAATCATGTAGATCACATATCCTTTCACCTACATTGCTCTTTCTCTTTTATATTTACTGATGGCTGAGTACACACAGGATCTAGTATAGAACCACCGCCCATCCATATATACCCTCGAGGCAACCTGCTCATATGCACGCCCTCAGCAGGCTGCCCCCATGCTGACCCAGGTCACACTCTAATAATGACTCGTCTCCCATCTTCCCCGTTTCTCCAGTTCATTAAGAAAACCTGCGGTGGCCGAGGTACTAAATGAATCCTGTTCTCATGGTTGCGGTGTTAGTGACATTTTCCTCTGCTGCCTTCCCCTCCTCCACCTTTCTATCTCAGACCTATTACGCCATACCAGATACCATGGCCTTTAGAACAGAGCAGGAGGTGGATTCGCTACATGCTACTATTGAATGTGAACAGCCGCAGCCTGACCTCTACAAGTGAGTGTGACAAGCTGTTGCTGATGCATCTGTGTGCACTCACCAGATACAAGGTCTAATCTTATTGCTGTGACTTAATTTGATTTTTGCTGTGCCTTTTTTATTCCAGATTTGTGGGACGCGTTAACATTTACAAGGATAAAGAGGAACCTGTGGTTCGGTGGGTGTGTTTTGTGTATACTCTTGTTCTTGTGTAGGTCCTTGTCTTTAACACATCTTTTGTGGTTTTTAGATGTACCTTTTCTAATCTAAGAGATTTTTTTTGTGTTTTCCTAACTATAAATGTACCTTTCTACTCTGGCAGAACGCTCGGAGCTGAAAACTTGCTTCTTAGAGGAGCTACGCTCAAGAATACACAACATATTTATGGTAGTGGAAATGAGGATTGAGCCTCTGTAAAATCTATTGAATATTTGTGGAGAAACTTTTTGTCATGTTTGCTTCTATAATCCATGTTTTCCTTCCCCAGCTGTCGCTGTCTACACTGGTATGGAGACTAAGATGGCGCTTAATTATCAGTCTAAATCTCAGAAGCGTTCTGCTGTTGAAAAGTAAGATGGATGGCTTTTCTTGCTGCAGGATGAGGTTACCTTCCAGCCGTGTTGTTGACACATCTCCACTCCCTGCAGGTCGATGAACGCCTTTCTGATCGTGTATTTGTGCATCCTGATTAGTAAAGCAGTGATCAACACCGTCCTGAAATATGCTTGGCAGTGGTCTCCTGACCGAGATGAGCCCTGGTACAACCACAGGACCGAGAATGAGCGCCAGCGCCATGTGGTTTGTCTTTACACGAAATCTTAACTTCAAGAGCCTGTTAGGATTTCTCCAAAGACTCATTTCTGTCAATTGTCTCCTCCCCTTTTTTAGGTGATCCGAGCCTTCACAGACTTTCTGGCCTTCATGGTTTTGTTTAATTACATCATCCCAGTGTCTATGTATGTAACAGTAGAGATGCAGAAATTCCTGGGCTCCTATTTCATCACCTGGGATGAGGAGATGTTTGACGAAGAGCTGGGACAAGGTGCTCAGGTGAACACTTCCGACCTGAACGAAGAACTGGGACAGGTAGGCCACCCCGTCTGTGCATCTGCATGCATATCTGGGTGTAAACTCGGTACAGACATGGCCTTACTATTGGAGGCACTTTTTTCTCTGCTTATCAGGTGGAGTATGTGTTTACTGATAAGACCGGCACTCTGACTGAAAACAACATGGAGTTTATCGAATGCTGCGTTGATGGGAATGTCTACATCCCTCATGCAATCTGCAACGGACAAATCCTCAGTGCTGCCTCCAGTATAGACATGATTGATTCCTCACCGGGAGGGTACAGAAGAGTAAGTTTCTCTTTTTAACCCCATTTTTTTCCGTTTTACTTTATCCTTTCCAGCATCCTAGCTAGCAGAATGATGGTCTGGCTGCTGCTCCTCATATGCTTTGCCAAGAAAAGCGGAAAATAATTGCCATCTTGATCATTTAAGTATTTTTTCTTTTGTCTATTGCTAAATTTACATATTAATCCTGGACCTGATGAGATAGATGGGGGAAAGAAAGGATAAAGTGGAAAAAAGATAAATTAATACAACAGATTGAAAGTAGCATGAGGTGTTTATCTACTGTAAACAGGAAAAAACAGTCCAACCAGCTGCTACACCGGAAAGAAAACAGGAAAGTACTTTGTTATTGCAGCCGAGCAGCTGTGTAGGTTTGCACACACTGCTGCTGAACCGATGAAAATGTTTGGTTTCTTCATTGAAATGCTTTCAAATTAGGAAGATTATTAGGAGGAAAGTAATAATCTGTGACATCTCATTTCATTTGAATATATAAACACCTTGGTGACTCATACTACATCCAGGTCATGAGACATTTTCTTTAGAAAGTCTGGCTTGTATTATTTATGGAAAAGAGTTTCTGAGGTACACAGAAAAGCGATGAGCTTTGCATTTATTGCAACAGTTTAGTATAGATTCAATAAAAGAAAACTTGTTTAGTCAGCATAAACAGTAAGTGTAGGCCCTGCCAAACTTTAAATTTGCTGAACAGATGCCTTGCTCAATAACGTTTTCTTAGAAATGTACTAAAATACCACTGCAGTGACTAAACAAAATCAATCCCTTGAGAGGAACAGAGGGGAATAGAAGGATTTGTCTCTCCTATTTGTCTGACCTATTACACACATGAAGCAAAGAGCTGTAAGGTATGTCTTCGTCTGCAGGAACACGAGGATCTGTTTTTCCGGGCGCTGTGTCTGTGTCACACAGTGCAGGTGAAGGAAGAGGAGACAGTGGATGGTATCAAGAGGGGCATCCACCAAGGCAGGCCCACCTCCTTCTACATCTCTTCCTCACCAGATGAGGTGGCATTAGTAGAAGGAATGAAAAGGTCTGTTTTAATGTCTAATATTATTATTTATATATTTTTTAATCCAATCCAGGATCCCTTGGCGCCTATCCAGCAATTAACACATGCGAGGCAGGTGCAGCCTGGAAAGGTTGCCAGTCCATCGCAGTGGCTTTTTTTAATATGTTGAAGAAAAATTTTAGAAAAGAGTAGATCATTAGTTTTATTGTAGCATTTGCTTGAAAACTATTTTCCAACCATTTTCACATATTGGTATTTTTACAGTAACCTTATTAAATTTCAGTCAGGTCTGAATGATACTAACAGGTAAACTGATATCTGTTCAACCATTACAGTCATCTTTCTGGTCATTTTAGAGATTCCTGTAGTGCTGCAGGGAGTTTGATTCACATATAGACTGGACTGTATTTATGAAGGATAAAGCCATCAACTATCAACTCTTGGTTGTACATTGAAAAAGCTAAAACAATAACACCAGCCGCTCTAAAGCATCTTCTGCTGGGTTCAGACTGTTAACAGCTCCATGACTGCAACATGCATCATAGCACTTTAGCTCCCCCAGCTGTGATGATTGGCGTAAAAGAGTATAAAGAACTCTGCTACACTTTCATGCATATCTTTCCTCTTTATTCTTGCTACCAGGTTGGGCTACACTTATCTGAGACTAAAGGATAACTACATGGAGATCCTCAACAAAGATGATGAGATTGAAAGGTTAGTTTGCTAACTGTGTGTTGTGGTTATACCGCAGAAAATAAAACCGGATTAATCCTGTTGAATGAGTTGTGGTCATGCATCAGCTGACTGTGGGGAATTAGCTCTGAGATTGTGTTACATGTTGAGTGTGGGTTATAAAACCCTACAGCCTCAAAAGGCCCGCTCAGTCAGATCAAAATGCTAAAACCGATGAGAAAGAATGGATGGAAGCAAGAGTCCAGTGGGGCTGGGAGGGAGTAGGGGGGTGGGTAAAAGTGTCTAATGTTTTGATCCATAGCGTGTGTTAGTGTGGGTGGCCTCACAAGCTATTACTCTCAGCAGTGGCCTGTCAATAGGGAGCTATTTTAAGGAAGACAGAGAGCTGGAGAGAGGAGCGGTTCAGCATTCATCCAGCAGTTGTGCACACTTTAGAGGCAAAGAGAATAATATAATAATGATAATACATTTTATTTATAATACACTTTACATTTAAAGTCAAATCTCAAGGTGCTACAGCACAATTAAAAATGGCACAAAAAACAGCAACAAATAGGAACATCATCAACATAACAGCATTAAAAAAGAATTAAAAATGGGCAATTAAAGCTCTTTCAAAAAGGAAAGTCTTCTTGAGTTTTCTGACATTTTTATTAGGAAAACGAAGGTAGAAACAAACAAGAATCAACAAAATTCTCTTAACTCAGTCTCAGATCTCATCTCAATCTGTTGTGTTCATGTTATAGCTTCTCCTATTCGTAGTTCGAGACCTATTTACAATTTTCTATAGGACTCAAACATTTTTGGATCATAGATAAAGGAATCCTTTAAAGTTTATTTGTTTGTTTAACAAGTCAGATTAAATGTGTAATAACCTGTTCTGGTTTCATATGTATCTTTATTTTCATACTCCCCCTTTAATAGAAGATACAGTCTACTCATTAATTTGTGTATTAAGAGAAAAACTATATTGAGTGTTTAGCTTACAGTTTTTCCACACTTAGAAGATTCTGTAAAACCT
>JBAMIG010000013.1:8584081-8599834 GCA_037177335.1 Kiunga ballochi | reverse complement strand
ATAATGAAAACCAAAATGCAGTGTCTCCAAAAATTAGAATAATACATAAGATCAATTTAAAAAAGGATATTTTAAACGGAAATGTCCGGCTTCTGAAAAGTATGTTCTTTTCCATGTACTCAATACTTGGTTGGGCCTCCTTTTGCATGAAGTACTGCATCAATGTGGCATTGCTTTTTCATAATATTCCTATTTCCTGAGATGTACCTGTATTCTGGATACATCCCTTTATTTATTTCCAGCATTAACTAAATGCTTCACTAAAGTCGTCAACCTCTGACTGATTAATTCTTTCATAAAACTGATTTAGTATGTAGATTTCTAAGTAATCCAAATTTATTTACAATTTTTCATCATCTTAGTCATAAGCTATGCATATTTTCTTCTTTGTTATTCAATCAGGATGATTAGGGTCTCAAATAGCTTTGAACATCAGCTGGATTTGCTGTGACTTCCTGTTTCTTGCGACATAGCCTTACCCACCTATGAAGCAGGCTTCACAATGAATGGAAAAATGAGTGAAAGGTCTGACATATTTCTTCCTTCTGTGCTCTTTCTTCTTTTTTCTCCCTTCTCACTGCATCCTAATGGATCACCGTAATTAAAATACACACCACTTCCCATCGCTCCTGCCTCTGTTCTCCTTTTTCACGCTGTTCTGCCTTATCGTCACTCCTGCCATCTTCCCTCTTTTTGCTTCCTCCTCCCTTGCCATACTGCCTCCTCTCTCCTTCCCCCTCTCTTTTGCATTCCACTACTGCTCCCCCGTGGTTGTGACTGTCCTCTGCACTCACGTGCTCCTTTTGCGGTAACTGCAGTCCACCCGCCCGTGCCTTACTGTGGAACCATCCACCATCTTCATGCTTTCTCAGTCCTCCAGCAGAATGAGTTTCTGATTGACCCAGAGAAACGAGAGAGGAGCAGGAAGAGGAGGTGACACTTTCATTTAGTCCTAATCTTTGTGTGCATGGCAGTAGGGCCCAGTGCAAGCTACTTGTCTTTACCCTTGGTGACTTATGTCAAACTAACCAGTTACTGATGATGTTACAAGGTCTTTTTGTGAACAATGTTGTGTTTTTTTTCTATTACTGTTACTTCTCTTCCTCAAGATTTTTGTGTTCCTTGTTTTCCCATTGAGAAATTTAAATGACATGCACTGCAACCTCCTTTCTGTTTTCTATTTATTTATTTATGATGATAAGTCTAATTTGCCACAATGCTCTCATTGCTGGCTTACAGAATTTCTCCCTTATAAAAGACAACAAGCTTATTATTTATGATGCTCAAGTAATTTGTCAAATAATATTCATTTTTAATGTATTTTAAAGATTTGATCATAGTTTCTGTGTGAAAACGTAAGTCTGATTCAAACAAATGATTTCAAAGTCAAACCACTGCTCCTCACTTTTGTCATATTTGTCATTTTGAAGTTAGATAGCTTTTAAACAAAACTACATACAGGCATTCTCAAATGTATTAATACCCTTCCATTAAAGAAGGAAACAACTTTTGTCACTGAAACTGATAAAAGTGAAACTTAATTTTAAAAAGTGTAAAAAAAATCCTGAGATTCAAAAGAAATATTTAAAAAAAAACACAAGAAAATATAGTAACATAACATTACATACCTAATTAAGTAATAATTTTTTTTAATGAATCGCTGCAATCTGGTGTTTTCTATACCTTTCCGTCAGACCTGCTGCCTGGTTATTTTCCCCCACTGCTAATCAGCTAATTTCACTTGTCCAGAAAAGTTTATTTTGTTACATTTTTATTCATTTTTAAGCTCAATCCAATTGCTAAACAATGTATTATATAACTAAACTATCATTTTGAAAATATTTATTTATTAATACTTTTTTTAGTCTCCAGTTGTTTGAGTGACTATTATCGATTTAGCCTTTTTTTTTATGGGAATGAATAAATATGAGGATGACCGAGGTTGCTATAAAGATACACTTTGATCTGAAATGAAGTGAAAACCAAGTGTGGTTTAGTGAACATAGAGTAATGGCTCTCAAATCTGTAGTCTGAAAAGAACTACAAGCCACTTGTGCAAAATCTGCTCCACAGAAATATCAAGATCATTTAACAATATTCTTCTTTTGTTGAATAGATTAATTAAGTTCAAGCAAACAGGATTCATACAGTGCCATGTTGACCCTGAGGCAATACAAAATCTACTTGGTACAACACAAAGGGTCTGGGCAGTTTTCATTATCACTTTTTCCTGTAATGTTATCCACAGAAGGTAAGGAAAGGTGGATGCTCTGGAGGGCCGTGGTAGTTCTGGCCGTTTTAAAGAGGGAGGCAGTGAGAGGATCCCTCTTCACCCTGATAGGACCTGTGAGAGAGACAGTGCAGAAAAAGCTGCTAGAATCTATGACTCTGCGATGCTACACAGCTACAGTACCCCTCTCAGCAAACCTTAGAGTTACCCACCCATCAGTGGGAAGGCTATAGTCACCATGGTAACAAGACGCATAGGAACAGTGCGGTGTCGTGTTCTCAATGCTGCTGCTATGATGCTTTCTGCTGTTCTGAGTTGCATGTGGCATGAAGTTGTGATGTGGTTCAAGCTTAATTAGAAGGGTGGGACACAAATGAGTGTGTCCCACAAGAAACATTTTCTATTTCAAGACTTATAATCTTCCAATTAACTCAGCAATTCCTGATTTAAAACAAGTTGCATTTCTCACAATTAGCTTTTTCTTGATATAAACTGAATAAATATGTTAAATAAAAACGCAGTCAGAAGAGAAATACCCTACCATTTTTGGGACTGGGGCTCAATTTTTTTGACTCATATTGACTTGAAAAAGTATAAGCTTGATGTGGGTTTGACTGATTTGTCACCAAATAAATTCATAAAAGCAAGTCAAGCGGCTCTAACTGCTTCTTAACCTGAAACCAAAGAACAAAACATTGCTTAGTAACCAAGGTGATATTTTAATCGTACGTTAACAAGCTGTGATTTCACAGACAAAACACTTATGGATAACTATTAAATGTTATGAGGTAAACTAGTGACATCTAGTGTTGGAGATTGATATTGATGAGATTGAAGGGATTGCAAAAGTGAGCTTATTTTAAATTTATAAGCATGCTTAATGTAATACAGCTGTTAATCAGCATGGGAATTTTTAGAGGGCTTCTTAATTTGCTAATTCTTTATGGTATCCATACAGATGCACTCAGAAACACTCATAGTGGCTAACTACCTTAAGCATAGGGAAGTTACAGTAACTGAGGTCAATTAACTGGTGTCTCTCAGGCTTTTGATGAGGAGAGGCAGTTAAAAGTAGCTGTATATGTAGACGCTGGCTAATTCAATAAGTTGACGACCATTTAACCTCAAACATTAAACTCAAAAATAACAAAAAATAAAAAAAATTGCTGATCAAACCTTCAGAAAAAAATTATTTTACTTTAATGCTTCTTCTCACATGTGTTCACATTCACAAGCTTGGTTTTGTGTTGTGTGTGTTTCTGGTTTTCTGGATTTTCCTGTGACCGTACTTTCCCTGTTCCTCTGCAGGATCAGGAGAAGCTGTTGCCGGGTAGTGTGGCTGAGTTGACTCCACTGTCTTTTCGTCAGTCCTACAAAGGCACGAGTACAGACTCCTCTCGCCTCCACCTCGGGGCTGCAGAAACGCTGTCCCTCTGCGGGTCTGGTCCCCTTCCCCACAAACTGGTGGCCCACTTGGCTGATGGAGGAGGAGCAGACTTGTGCTCCCTCAGCCCCCTCGTCTTTCGTCTGTCAGGGGCAGGATTTGCCTACTATGCTCCGGGACCAGAGACCTCTGTGTGAAAACAAACACAGTCTCTGAAACTATGAATATGTGCGTCTAATTAGCTAAACACACAAATAAAAAAAACACACACATGTCCAGTGTGTGTGAACAAGATTTGCATTGCAAAACCTGAAGATTAATAGAACAACTAAACATGTTCACACTCATCAGAAAGCATGGGCACTCCATGCTTTAATTCACGACGTGCATTTTCTGGGCTACACCTGGTTGGACAGCCCTTCAGATAATTTGCTCAGACTCCTCATCCTCACTTTTACAGCCCCTGTCTTAGTCCTGTCAAAGTTCCTATTCAAACACTTCCAAAAACAGCCTGAGAACTGAAGGAGAACCATGTGTCACCATGTTATTACACTACAGAACTGTGTTGTTTGAGAGGTCAGTTTTGTACACCCTGACCTCCTTTCCAAACTCGCATTGTTTTGCCTGTTCCTCCACTCAACTGTCCCCTTTGCTTGTTTGTAAATGTTTTGTCAAAAAACATTTATGTACACTATGTGGTCTAGCCAAGTAATGGAGGGGAGCCTTCAAGCTTAGCCCTTTAGGTATGTGTGCGTGCGTGTGCATGTGCGCAAGAGTACGCATGAATTTGCCTGTTATTGTATGTTTGTATGTGACACACTTTTGCCTTACAGGTATGCAGCAGCAGCAGATTCGGAGCCAAAGGAGAAAGGTGTATTTAAAATATAAAAGCAGAATTGGTGTATTTCAAAGCCTTACACTCACACACTCATCAGCTGAAAGGGGAGATATGGAGCGACTCATGAGGGAAGTGCAGTATTTTGCCACCCTGCCTTAATTCATAAACACTATTTTCAGGAGGTCAGGTTAAACATGTATGTGGGAGTATATGGAGGTTCAGAAGGAATACATGTCAGGTCCAGTGTGTCTATTGTCCCCCTTTTTACTCTTACCCTCACAGTGGTGTAAAGCTTTGTTTATTTAATCTGTCGGTGTAGCATGTTGGATTTGCCTCTGCATGCTGATCTGTTCTTATTTATCCTCGTTTGTCCCAGACATTATTCATCACTAAACATATCAAGGCACCTTTTATTTAGTCCTGAACAGTGAGCATTGTGTGCCCTCTCCTTCCACCATGTGGCCAAGTAGGGTAACAGTGAGGGACTATTAATATTTGGGTGTCTTAACGGCTTGCTATCCCTTACTGTTGCAATGTGCTTGTGTATTTGCTGCCACGCTATATGTTATGCAAACATTCATGTCAGAAAGCTAATGTCATTTAATCCTTGTTATTATGGGTTGTTTGTGTTGCGTTCACTCATGAGGCTTTCCTATTATGAAATTATTGATGTCAGTCACTGTTTATTGTATGGATGTAACTTAAAAGGTGGGTTTTTTGTGTTATTTTGTAGCAGGAGGGGTGTTTTAGATATGTAGGAACGGCTTGTGGTGAGTAGGAGGGAGACTTGAATCGGCGACGTCACAATCAAATCGATGAGAATGTTGAACTGAGTTGTCCATCATGTCCTCCAGCTGAAGATTGTAGCTCATCATGGATGAACCTCTCTTCTGCATTTCTGAAGTCCTTGTTTTTTTCCAAAGCATATCCGTCTAGTTAAATAGCAAGTGACTGACTCTGGAAGTATTGAATGTGAGATTCTGACGCATTTTTGTATCTTTATACAGTTTATTTTCATACACATTACCATCTGCCAACTTGTATAGATTTAATAACAGGCATTCAGTATTTTTCTACAGTGGTACTCAATTTTTTTTTTTGAAGGAGGTCTTGATTTTTCCCTTTCAGTTTTTCACTTAAAGCCTCCACAAGTGTTGGGACATTAGGGGGGACTCAACCTTCTGACCTCAGTTACTTTAAAGGATAGTCCTCTGTGCTTGTATCGCAGGGTTCCTTCTCACTGTGCTGTTGCCATATTGTGTCCAGACATATTTGACTTTACTATGTACCAGTTCTACAATTATGATGCTGTCAATCAAATTCTGTAATTTGATAAAGATTTTCCATATGGATTTTCTTTAGACACAATTTTATAATATCTAAGTTCTCAAATTTTCACTTTTTTGTCATTTTTCTGTTGTTCATTGTGAATATTTCTTTTGCTACTTTTGTATCACAGAAAAAATTATATTTTAACTCTGTTAGAATATGTGTTCAAGTTTGTAACCAAAATGAGAGCAAAATATAAATGATATGATTCGTTAGACTTACCTATAGTTCTACACACTGCACTTTGTTTTAGGACAGATCGGTTTTACCTGAAAAACAAGTTGTATTGTCTGGCAACTGGAGTTTATAGTTAACTGTTCCTCACAAGTTATTTTTCTACAAAGATTGTAGTGGGTGACAAAAAAAGATAAGAGTTGACCAAATAACTTGACTAGGAATAAACTGTGTGTAGGTGTCAGCCTCTGTCTCAATGAGTTTATCACACCAGCCTTTTATTGCTGATCAGAATGTCAAACAGCTTTTTATAAGTCCATCAGCACAACAGGAGGTGCTCATCCTGTCACTCCTGAGCTTGGCAAATGTATAAGAAGTTGACTGCTGTGCTCTGAAAAGCACGCTTCATATCGTACCTTTAGTATGGCACTGTTTGTATAACTAAGCAGAATTTGACAACTTACTGTATTTTTTTTTTTTTTTTTTTGGATAAAGATTTTAAAAGTTCACATGTTGACTTTTTGCCAGCCTGTCTGTAGCAAACGAGGGCAAAACACTGTACTGTCATTCTGCTTGTAATAAAGAGAGTAAAAACGGTATAATGTTGTTCTCTGTGAGGTCTGAGTCATGCATGAGAGCCAAATCCACCATCAACTGCACCGGCTGAGCTTAGTCGCGCATGCGCAGTGTCGCCGAGGGTCGCTACTGTTGCAATGGCGTAAACCGCAACAAATCTGCATTTTATCTTATAGTTTGGCTTTATTCAGGTATGTTGGGCGACATGATTATGCAATACCTACTTTTGCTGCTATTAAGTTAAAATAAAAAGTAATTTATCCAGAAAAAAGTCCCGGGACTTCTTAAAATTATTGGGACAAAATGCAAGCAGTAACTTTACGTAACAGCGAAATGTTCAGAAGCGACTTGCCTCTGAGGTCAGATAAGTTGGCTATATTCAAACAAAAGACATTTTCTATGCTTTTATTCCACCAGAAACAAAGAGCCAAAAATGACAAAAAGCACACATATTTATAGCAAGCACTTTAATGTTTTTAAGACTGAAGAAAAGAACATTGTAATCACTACTAGCCTATAATTATATTTTATTTCAGTTTTGGACCTGTGCTGCGGTCTTTATCTGTACATTAAATGTAGGGGCGCCAGTGTTTCCGACTGTTACTTGGTATAAAGCCATATGATCAATAATTATGGGGATTTATTTATTTTCTTCAGTCATTTATCATGTTTAATTTGATTGGACTAGCAACAACTATGTTGCTATTACTTTTCTAGCTTGTGATGGGTAGCCTACGTGTATACTCTGGAGTCAATACTTCGATATCTGCCAGTCAAAATATCAGATGCTATTCTTTTTCAGTGTCAGGATTCATCTGGTGATACAAAAAATGTAAATGGTTTTTACTTGTGAGAGTTCCGGGCATTAAAACTGCTTTTGGAGCCTGGCATTAGTGTTCTTATCACATCCTATCAGATTATAATACTGCTAAACAGTTTTGTTGTGATATTCTGCTGGTTTACAGCAGAATTTAGTTAATTTTGTTCTATATGTATCAAATTGCTTGAACATATAATGTCATATTACATTTAATTTTCCATTTGATTAAAATAAATATCTTGTTAATTTATTGCAAATTTTTATTGTTTTAAAAATATTTATTTTATCTCATTTTTGTTAATCTAATAATTGACTATTTTAAGTATGTATTTCAAGTATTAATAATAATATTTTTTTATTAATTATTGTTTAAAATCTTGTAGACTGCAAAATAACCGATAATAAATAATATATTAAATATATATTAAACATATATATAAACGAATTACTTGTATCACTTGTTTCATCACTTGTTTGTCTTTCATATGTGTTGTTTTTAGTTCTATTTACATGTGTTTTAAAGCCTTTCTTGTTCTACTTATACGTGAAATTTTTACAAGATTATTTCAGGTACCCAACTTTATTTGTCATAGCCATTTGTCATCACTTAGTGGCAATGCAGCATAATCAGTGGTGCATGACCAGCAGGAGCACTGGGTAAGTTTACATGAATCATGACGCAGCTGTTATTCCTTCCCCTCACCACTGGATGTCAATGTTGGCTCAGCTGTTTGTGTGAAACTACACTGCTGACTTTCTCTTCCCCTCCCCCCCTATCTGTCAGGTCTGCACAGGTTTGCACCATCATGTGTGCTGAGGCTGAAGCATGCATGTGTGAATGAGGCTGTCTTCTGCTCCAGCACCTCCGCATCTCCATCGCCGCCATCCTTTGCTCTGCATCGCCTTGTCGACGAATCAGCGTTGCTGCCCGGGCTGTCATAGCAGCTTCTGCATCATTCCATCACCCGTCTCTGCACCATCTTCTTCATCCTTGGCAACATTCATTTTTCACTAAGTGCCACCTATATCTCAAGTATCTCTCCTCCCTCTCAAATTTTACCATCTGAATTAGACAGCGGCCAGACAGTCACATCCTGGGTGACTTTTGTCGTGCTGCATCCCTATTTTTCTCTCTGCTCGGCTGGGTTTGTCATCACAGTCTCCCTCTCTCATCGCTCACCATCGTTCAATCTCTGAAGCACTGTTTGGCAAAAAGCAGGCAAGCTGTCTCTTCTTCCAAAGAAAGTGTATTTTGGTTGGGCAGCTGGTCTCCCGCTGTCCCTCTGGAGGATGATCCTGTGGATGAAGACGGAAGAAATGGCCCTCGGGGAGCTGTTGGAGAGGCTGAGGACAGTCACCCAAAGCATAGGTGGGTGACGACAGTAGTCAAAACCAACCATGTTGCCTGTTTGTCATCTTTATTATTGAGTGTTTGTACATGTTACCTTTAATTTGAATATTGATTAAATGTATTCATATGCAGGTGGATAATTATGTGATGAATGGAGAAAATACATGTTTGCTATATCTTAAGTAAAAAGCAACATGAAGTCATCGTGGGTGAATGTATTGGTGTTGTTAGAGATCCCCTCAAGCTAGGCAGGTATTTTTCCAACATTGTTTTCAAGATATATTTTTGTTTTACAAATGTTTTACTCTTGTAATGGAAAAATGGGATCTGATCTGTGACTTGATTCTCCAAGATTGTGTTACCTGCTATGACAAGGATTTAATGTGTTTTTAGCATCGTACATTACATTTATTTAAATCATAGAGAATGCAACAACTGTACAATAAATATGGTAAAAAAAAAAAAAAAGTGCATAACATAGTTTTAAAAAAATGAGCAATATACAGATTTACACATGCACATAAGTCACACCCCACCCATGCAAAACAATTTCTCGGAGCGCTGTTACAACCCTAACTGTTCAACCAGGAAAAACTAATTTACCGGACCCTGATAAGAAATAGTGTAAAAACAGAATGAAAAAGAATAAAATGTAAGATTATTAAATAAATATATAGGTAAAATGGCCTAAAGTATCTTGAAATAGTTTGCAGTATAAGACTATAAAAATGTGTTGCAAAGTACTAGTTAACTAAAAGCTTTACTAAATAGGAAAGTCTTAAGGTTTTATTTAAGCCTTTACGTCTTTTCTTTATTGTGCTTTTTGTTCAGTAGCTGAAATTATATGTGACTAAAATTCTCAGAAATACAGAACGCATGCAGACTCTTTTGCATTATAAACACAACCTCACTACTCCATTTTGCAGCAATCCACCAAATTCCTTTCCAGCATTTAGAGCGCATTTAGGAAAAGAGCACAAAGCAAACTGAGATAACTAAATAATAATTATTTAACACCAATTTGTCTCCTTACATATTTACCTTTTGTAGGTTTTGATAGCAAGTCTATGCAGTTATTAGTACAGCAATCCATACTCACTCATACTCACTCACTTATTTAGATAAACCCTTTTATTTCTAGCATTGTATTTTATTGTATGTGAGGTATCAAATTGAAGCTATTTTATTTATTATCCTTTTCCATACATATTAAGTTTTGCCACACCTTTTTAATTTATTGCTGCTGAGAATAGTTTTCTTTTTTTTGCCAGACTAACACCCCTAATATAATATCTTCTGTTAAGATCCATTTTTAGAGATGTCTCTTAATTCAATCACTACCAGAGTGTGGTCATTATCACAATAGCTTGTTGCAAATATCGTGTTGTCTTTTAAGCTCAAAATTAGGAAATAGATGGGCATTATGGTTTTGGTTCTGTGTATGTAGGAACATTAAGTCTAAAGCTTGTGTGCTCAGTGGTGTGTTTTTTGCTGTTATGATAAATGCAGCATCTCTTGTTGCATCCTTTCCTTCTTAGCATCGGAGATGGTGAAAACATGCTTGTAGAGAGTGGGTGGATTTGAGGAAGGATGGGAATATAGATGTCCGAAAGCATAATTTATCTAAAATGAATAATGTTATATCTGTTTTATTGATTAGCATTTGGCGAGCAGTAAGTTTGTAACATTTACAGGAATTCAGCAAATGGTTGCTGTTTATATGGAAAAGTGTGCTTTAGAAGGAGAAGAGAGCAGTAATCGGCTTAGAGGAGTGTTCAATAACACTGATTGGAGAAGACAGCAGAAAGTAAGGGAGAGTGACAATATAGAGATTCAGTTATCTCTGGATAAAAATGACTTTGTTTTCTCTAATCCAAAAAGCAGCAACAGAAAACAGAAATAGAAGGGTTTATTTTTGTTCCCCTGATAAATATTTATCAGCACACTATCTGAGTGTCAGATTGTTTTTGGCTGAGTGGAGTGATACACGACATGGAAAAGGAGATGTATTTGCACCCAGCCTAAAATGAAACTATTCTCAGATGCCGTAATCAATCTATTTCTCTGGGGATCATTGTCTCTATAGTGAAAAAGTTAATAATTGGCTTAAAATGATTCTAATCAGGGGATTAGAAAGGTCGCTGGCGTTTATTCTGCCAGTTTTATTAAAAATATTATGACAATATATCCAATAGTTGCTGCACTGTCTCCTTCTGGACGGTCCTAATGTCCATGCCTTGTAATTTTTGATAGGAATGTAAGCTGAAAAAAAGTTATAAAAGTGTGTTAAGTGAGTTCTGAATATACCATCAGACTTATAGGCTTTGTCTTAGACAGCTCTTTTTTCACTTTTTCTCTCTAAGTTTGACCTACTTCCAGTTCATTTAAAGCAACACATCCAGTTCAGTGAGACACAGGTCTCAGCTTTTCCAGAAGGATTGTTTTCATCTGTCTGTTTTCTTCATTTGCCATCTTTTAAATGGGTTTTTTTTCAGCTGATAAGGTAGAATGAACCTATCTGCTTGTGTGTGAAACAATTTTTTATGCTGGCGGTTTAGATGAGGCAGGAGGCACAGAGATATCTGAAAGTGTTTCAGCTTACCTTAAAGTAACCAGCTGGCTCAGAGGGTGCCGCTTAATCTTAGTATTTTAGTATTGATCAGATTTTCCTCTCTAATATTGTTTACGCAGAAAGCTTAAAAAGGATGTTTATAGATCAGATGTGAATGTCTGAGATATTTGGTAACATAATATGAGAGTTTGATTTGTTTTGTTTTTTTTTGTTGTTGTTGTTTTAGTTGGAGGGCAGATGATCTGTACCTAAATGCAGATCCCTCCTGACAGGTGTACTGCCAGCTGGATCCAGCAGGCCACGGTCCAGGTGGTCAGCCATGGGCACAAAGACACAAGTAGAAATGTTACAGTAATAACACACTTATTAGTTTCTTTACATTTACCAGTGACACTTTTATTTTAAATTACCATTAAACAGTTAAAACAGTCTGCTGGAATGAATTTACTTTCATTTTAATCAGTGCATGTACCGATGTTCATAGCTACTTTATCATTCAGTTAGCTGATTTTTGATGATTTTCTTGATATTTTTAACTTTTTCTACGCTTATGACCAGAGTATTTTTAGGGCTATAAATGCATGAGCCAATAATACAGCATTTTATCACACCATTTATTTTTACTGCATTTACCTTAAGGATGGTACACACAATACTTTTGAATAATTGCTCAATGTTTTGGGAGTTTTATTGCTAATTAGATCAACTTAAATGTTTTAATGTGATGTGGCTCTCAATAAAAAATGACACAATCCACCAGGAGCCTCCTGCAGAATATATCAGACCAAGCATGTTAGCACAGTTTGGTCCAATTAAAATAGTGAGCTGAGTTGTGAAATTCTGAATGTTATTGAATATTCCCTCTCACATGTACCCTTTTATTTTATCTATCTTTGCAGATAGAATAGTAGATTTTAAACTCTTCAAACACTTTCTTTTTCGGGGGCTGCGTGACTGAATGGTGTGCTGATCTTGTGTGTCTTATTCCTGCAGTTGCCTCGTCAGTATGTTAGTACTCTTTAAATACAATATAAAGTCTATAAACCGCAAGTTTCCTTTTACTTGTCAGTTGAAAATGCACGTAAAACACAAACTGTCAAAGCCTGCTAGAATGAACCCCTCTCTTCCACCAAGGAGGACTTGTTTTGTGTCTCGTCCTGTAACTGAGGACATATTGACAGTGCAGGTTGTGTAAATTGTGATGGAGAATTTCTTTGTTTGTGTTTTGTTGTTGTTTTGCACCTAATGTTTTCCTGCTTTTGGCATTTTCACCATGATGGAGAGATTCACAGAGGGAAGGAAAAGGCAGATTAGTTAAGGAGAGGAGGAATATAATTAGCTCGAGTAACAGAAGGGGATTTGTGTTCCACCGGCTGCCCTCTGCTTCTGTTGCACTCCACCTTCCTCTTGCATCGTAAAGTGGAAACCTTTGCCTCTCTTAACTGTCAGTAGTTACTCCTGCAACAAGATATGTGTGTGTTCATCACAGTGAGGGTGTGTGAGCAGAGCTAAGCCCACCTCTACAGCAAGCTGTGTTTGTTGTAGAGGTTGTAGAGACAGTGACTCAGCTTTCTTCCTGCCAGTTTTGGACTGTGCTATTTTCTTTTGTCCCCCAATGTGGCACTGCAGAGGACACCGGACTTTTCTTGCATGTGTTTAATGCAGAGATTTTTATCAAGGGATGCATGTCATTTTGGTTCTGAGTGACTGGCAAATTATGATGCAGATGGATCCTTCATATGCCTGCTTTTGGGAGCTGTGTTTTGAAGTTTGTTAGCGTGCTCAGCACTGCAGCGAGGGGTCTCCCTGGATGACAGTTTGTTTGAACGTGTGAGTCCAGCAGCTGGCTTTCATGTCTCTGCATGAGTTTTTGCGGGAGGGTGGAGAGGCATCCTACCGGCTCATGAACCGCCTCAGTAATCTGATACAGAACTTTGACATTACCGGACTGGGTTCTCCCTTCCCTTTCAGCCCTGCCAGCCGCAAGAACTCCTGGAAGGACTGGGATGGTAAGGCTGACAGAGGAGAAATGATTTGTGCTGATGATGTATATGTTCATATGCAGGCATTTTTGCATTTCATGCTGTATTTGGAAAATTGCACATGATACTACACATCAGTGTTCATGTATGGACATATATGTGTGTACAGAAATTTAGCTACAGCTTGAATAAGGAATATTCAAGCTGTAGCTAAATTTCTGTAGGGCTTTATGCCCAGAGCCTCACACAGTGTTTCCTGTTGGTTGCCCTTGTTCTCCTTTGGGCTGTAAGTGTGTTTGTGTGTGAGAGATTTTTGTCTGTGAGAGTGTGTGACTGTGCAGCTCTGCAGCTGCACTGACATTTTTCCTCCGCATCAACAAATTTGTCTGCAAATGCAGGAACTGCAGCACTTTTTGGAGCAGAGGATCTGGTGCAAAGTGGATAGGAACTGCAGATTTAGAATGCAAACATTTTAGTTTTGAGGCTGTATTAGTGAGATAGTTTCCTCCTTCAAGTGTTTCTTTAGCAACTATTTTAAAAGGACTGCTGACATGCAGTGGGAAAGAATGGTAAGGGTAAGGAAATCCAAGAAGAGGGCGCCTGAATTGGATAAAGGAATACCAATGGTACCACTTAAACCACGTGAGTCAGTGCATGGTCTTTTGTAAATCTCATGTCAGATAAGGATCTCTTTTTAGATTTAAGGACTATTTTGCCATTTTGAATCTATCTAAGTCACATACATCTTTTTTTCTCATCTTCCATCATAATTTTATGCAGATACTTGTTTTGTTGTTCATTGAGCATATACTGTATATGAAAAGCTTCAGCTACCTTGCATTAAGATTTTTTTCAGTGTCAGTATATAAATGGTACTGCGAATCGAACACTGTGCTCATCTACTTTTTGCTGAATCTTATGGTTTCAAGGGAAAGCTTTCTGTTCCATTCAGCTCTGGCAAACTCATTAGCCACGAGGAAAATTCATCAAACATGTTGTTCTGAATGTCTGTATCAGAAGAACTTTGTTTTTGCTAAACTTGCAGGAAAAGAATCATATGCATAAATGGGATCGTTTAAAAAATGTTTGAAAGATTTTAAACATTTGGTGCTTATTAATTCAGCTTCCTGTTCTATTGTATTTTATTTGATTGTATGTACTTTCAAAGCAGCTTTTTACCTTGGTTAAGATCTACAAAGTGTTTATAAAATGCCTTTTCCACAACTGTGCAAGTGCTTTATCTAAAGACTTTATCTATTATCTTAATATTTATTTTACAGATATCCACACGCATGTTCTTGGTAAAACCACATTTTAATTGATGTGTTCTGACAGTTGCTAGCTACAAGTATAGTCATGCAGACACAAGCATAAACTATGCCCAAATATATGTCGTCTAAACCTTCTTGCTACTCTGAAGTTCTATAAATAAAATAGATAATAGCGTGATTACCAGGCACAGTATGTTGTTTGTTAAATGAATGAAATGGATCTTTTTCAGATCTCAATGAAATTGAATCTAAATTGATGTATTCAGTCAAGGAACAGTGTCTTTCATTGAGAGGTCTCATTAGAATTGAGTCTTTCACTAAGTTTGTAAGAATAGATTCTTTTCAGTGGAGTAAACAAGAATAGAGGCTTTCAATTGATGGTCACTGGTTAAATGGGGATGCAGCCAGTGTTTCAATGGACTGGTCAGAATGGAGGCTTTGTACCTCTGGTGCACATCTCCTGAGATAAGCCGGAAAGGGTTCCCAAGTGTTGGCTTAGGTAAATTAGCACTAGAAGCTGCAGTAGTTGTGACATACTGGCATATTGCAAAATATAGCTTGCTTTGCCATTTTTCTTCTGTTCCTCACTGGCCAAAAAAAAGCTGGATGTTAATTAGGAGTCCGATTCGGTCACGTCTGCGCAGGTTTCAGACATTGTCCTTTTTAGGGGACAGGTAAAAATAGTTGAGTGAGGAGGGAGGGTGGGGTCCATGACTACACTGTAGCTTTTGTATACAGGGAAGGTAACCTGAGGTTGGAATAGGAAGTTCTCTCTGTTACTGACTGATATCTGCAGGCGGTGGAGCACCTGCAACCTGGCAGCAAGTTAGAGACTGGATGGGAAGCTTAGAGGAAGGTGGAGTCAGCCTGACAGGGAAGTTGTTAATGGGATATCTATGCACAGCTTCATGAAATGAATATTACACGAGTGGACGGAACAAGACTGAAGCAGAAAGATGGGAGGAGAGGAGAAAGCCGACTCAGGGTTTTACATGGAGGAAGATATTGAGATTGAGTTGAATTTTGGGTTTGGCATGAAGACCAACTCGGAGATGTCTCTTGCCCAGCAGATCACTGGAGGCTCAGATGGAAACACCGTTGGAGAAGAGTTGGACTGGTTTATGGTTACGGGACACTCAGAACATTTGCTTAGTAGTAAGCTACAAAAAAAGGAGGCTTCAGGAGAAGATGAAGGGTGCCATATTGAGGAAGATGATGTAGCTGCT
>JBAMIG010000013.1:8562645-8574750 GCA_037177335.1 Kiunga ballochi | reverse complement strand
GCATTACAGGAAATAAAGAACTTTTTCACAATATTCTAATTTTCTGAGACAGTCCTATATATATATATATATATATATATAAACAAATTTTCACATTGATTTAACTAAAACAAAACCATTTCTTTTGTAAAAACAAAGCTTGTGATGTTCCAGATTTAAAATAAGACTTTGATTTCCTGCATCACACCCACGGGACACTGCTGGGGAGCAACATCAGCAGAAATGTGCATAATAAATGTCACTGTGCCATAAAATCGTCTGAGGAAAGCAGAGTTTTAAGGTCAGAAAGTTACATAATGCATCTCTGAAAGAAGATGACCAAGCAAGTAACCTTAAGGTATGCCAAAATGATGATCAACAACCTTATTATTTTATCTTTTTTATTCTGTTTGATATGATTTTATCTATTTGATTACTTTTGCATCTCAGGTGATTTAATTCTTATTGTGGACTGTATTAAATTTTATCCCCCACTTCACCTACTGCTACCAAATTGTAGGGTTACAATTATTACTATTATAGATAATAATAGTAATAATAATAATAGTAATAATAATATCCACTTCACTTGAGTTAATTTTAAATCTAAATTGACTAAAATGTAATTAAAAGTAGGTGTCTATGTGTCATCTATTGGGAGATTAACTTCCTTCCTACAGATCGGAGACTGAAGTGTGTGTCTGTTGGTGTGTCTGTTTACTGAGAACCATGCATTCGCCAGATATGGACACTGGCACAGTTACTGTAGTTTTCTAAGCACTATTCTATCATTTTTACTATATTATCTTTTCAATAAGCTAACACATTCATCCTTCATAGTTTTTTAAACATACTTTGTCCAGCATTTTAAAAATGCATCTACTGACAGTAGAGAGAAATGCTCAATGTATACTTGTAGTTGTTCTACCATAACTTGGTAATATTTCTTGGCTTTATGCGAAAACGTTTGCGACTGGTTTTAGCTGGAAAACATTTAGGTATCTGGTCAAAAATGAGGTGCTTTCTATCGTGTGTATGCTTACCTTCATTTCTTTCTGCAGGTATCATAAAAGAGATGAAGGTGCAGCAGAAAGTGTGCTTAGTCTGCATCTGCATTCATGCAGCAAAATTTTACTACATTGCCATCAGACAGCTATTTTCCATCTCAACACACAGCTCAATGTGCTTCTGTTCACTATTTCTAAGAAATCCAGTTATGATGACACTCATGCATGTGCAACGGCGACATAATCAATTTAAATGTCTATAAATATTGAAATGTATGATGTAGTAGGTTCTCTTCTTGTCAGCATGTTTTCTCTCCAGGTGCTCCAGCTTTCTCCCACAGTCCAAAAAAAAGCATTTTTATCTCTATTTTGCACTGGTGGCTGAGCTGGGTTTATCCTGCATCTTGTCTGTTGGCAGCTGGGGAACGGTGCCATCCAATTTCTGACCCTAATGTAGAGGAAACCTAATGAATAAATGTATAATATGTTTTACAAAGTAACAGATTATGTCTGCAGTTTATTAGTGAATTGAAACAATAACACTTCAAAGTTATATTGTCATATTGTTTATCCTGAGTTATCCCAAAAATGTTATCCAAAACTGATATATAAAAATGACAGACTATGGCATATACAACGGGTAGAATACAACCCAAGTCTCTAATAGCACAAACTAACGTAAATAATGTTGCAAAAAGAGCTTTTAGCAGATATAGACTTTGTGTTATTGTGTTATACGGTTCTGTGGAGGGCTTTTTCTTCATGTCTTTCTTCTCAACCTCTGGCTCTGCATATTCTGCAACCCCCTTCCTCCCCTTGTCTTGGCTGTTGTTAAATGTCCTGAAGGTAATGCTTTTGTTCACGCCACCCCTCCTCCTTGCCCCCAGCAGCTGAAATGTAAAGCAGCGGGTGCTTTTAAATCCACTGAGTGAACAAATAATTGATTTGAGATGTCAGAGTTGGAGTAATAAATACATAGTGGAACAATGAAATGTGAATAAAATACCAAAAAGAACATTTATAAACATTAAAGGAGAATTATTTCTAGAAATGCTAATGTAATGGTGATAGAGGGAGGTATTAAAAACTGAAAGCATACAGTGGGCTTGCTCCTCCCCCTGTGTCTTTTACACGGCTCTGATAGGCTGGTGGAGCTGCCCATTTCTTTGATTCCATGTTTTGATTGGCTCACATCCCAATAGCTTCTGTTCTGTCATTGGATGTTTTTAAGATGCATGATATAGAGTCAAGGAATCTGTTGTTGTCCAGCTTCTTTTGCTCTAAACGCAGCAAGCTGGGATCTACCTTTTTGTAGTGTATTTTGCTTTGCTTTTAACTTTGCTACCATTTCTGTGCAGTTTATCTTTGCTGAGGAATATAAAACATATATTTAAACACTGTAGGACTTATATTTTTCCATGTAATGCCACAATGGTACAGGGAAGCTTGTGTTCACCTGTGCTGTAGGTACATCATGTGTTCAGGTTAGTGTGGAAGAGTCTCTGCAGTCTGACTGTACGGTACGGTGGCAGGGGGGAGTCACAGAGAGAGAAGTGTATGCTGAAGACTGATGGCCAGAAGAACTTCACAGCATCTCACATTATGGAGTGCATCAGCTGTCCAAGAAGATAAGAGGCAGAATAACAAAGCAGCAAGTTGTGAAAAGGCATTTGGCTTCCCATCTGTGTCACCAAGGACTTCTTTTTTTGCTCTTTTGTTTACTCAGACTCCCCATGATTCTTTTCTGTGTGGACTTAACAACAAAATCTATGTGATGTCTTTCCCATTCACTGTGTTCTTACATTCCTCACCCCTGAACTCTTAAAGGTGTAATGTGCAGTGACTGTTTGGTTTGTGCTGAACATATTTCTGCATGTTGTGTTTCAGCTTGTCATCAACAGACGTGGGTTTCATCCTAGTTATTGATCGTAGGCAAGACCGATGGGCTGCCGTCAAGGGGACGCTACTTCGTATTGCAGTAAGTTTGTGTTTGCAAATCATTTTGCCTGAATTATGAATTGAGGTTTTGTAGAGAGAAAGATATTCTGCTAGGTGTTTCAGTGTGAGTCTGACCTTTCTTTCTAAACACATGAGAGGAAGAGGCTAGTTGGACTTTCAGGATGAGGTGAAGTAGTTCTATAGTTTTTTTCCTCTCCATATCCCAGACAAAGCCTGATCATTTTTGCATTGCTGCACCAGTTTGCAAAAAACCTTCAACAACAAAGTGTGTGCTGCCCGGGAACTTTAAACTGTGCTTGGAGACGATATGTGCACTTGTACAAAAATATCAGATAACAGAAACAGAGATGAGGACAGTATAAAATGTTGTTTTGAAGAAAGACTGCACAAGAAGGAGAGACTGATCAGTCTAGATATGATGCAATGTGTGCATTTGTGTTTCAATCCTGAAGAAAAGTTTGTTTTTTCTTTGTCAGTTTAACACGTTTTTTAAAAATCTTTTTATTGTTGTCTCTTTTGTTGTATCCAATTCACCGTTCAAAATGCACATTACACTTTCAAGACACACAATTTATTGTAGTGTTTAAAAGATTTAAAATTTGTTTTTTCATTTCTTTAGAGCCAGAGAAATAAAGCTGATGCACATGGCTTAAATTAAAGAATAAATACAACAATTCCCCAGTTAATTTGCCCATGTGAATACCGGTAGCTATCGTACACAGTTCCTTTCACTTCTCCAGTGGCTAGAAGGAAGTTATGTCATTGAATGCTTTCCTATCACATCACAGCTGTTTTTTATGGCTAAAAGAAACATGTGAATGCAGAATAAAAAAAAATACATTGCCTTTATTTATACTCTCATTACATATCCAACATGCACCTGTTCCTGATTGATTGAGTTATGCCCTCTCTTTTGGAGATTATGTAAACCTAATCAGTTTAGATGATGACTCCATTGAGTTAATAATGAAGGATTCTGCACTGTTTCAGGAGACAGCATGCTAACCTACTGTGGTCTTTGTTCATTTCTACCTCTGTTTTAAAGTGTAACAAGGTGTTAAATGCTTCAGCAGGTTAAAGAAAGAAAATAGCATGATGTAAGCTGTTTTTAATGAGCCACAGAATCTTCACATTTATCTGTGTTTCAGTGTTTTTTGGAGACATTACAGCTACTGTTATAAGTACTCTGGGAAATATTAAAATAAAAGAGAAGAAGGGTTTTATTCCAATATTCTGAGCTATGAAACCCATACGCTATAAAACTAATAACAGCATGAGTAAAAACTAAGTTTAGTTACACAATTACCTAAAGATTAAATGTCCCTGAGGTAGTATCAGCTGTGTGTCACCGACCTTCTCCAGATACATAGGAGACCCACTCAGTCGTTTAAATTGAGATTAAGCTTTATTAATCCTTCAAGGCAGACTTTTACAGGTTGACAGACAATAATAGGGGGCATTCAGTCAACCCTGCAGTAATGTCCTGCTTGAAGTGATTCAGCCAGTATACTAAATACATGCTTTTCTACCAGTCAGCCTCTTCAATTAGACAGTACATGTGGTAATGTGTCAGTCTGTGTAGATCAGTTATTAATCCTGCTTCTACCGGCAGTTCTTTAGGTAATTTTATATGACAGAATATGTCATATTTATATTTTTGGTAGGCGACTGTGGGTCATTGTGTTTTCAAGGAAAGCTGCAGGTTGCAGTGCAAAGCTGAGTTGGATAAGATATAAAGTGTTTATAGACTGGTCTTAAGTGAGTCTCTAGTCACACTACTCATTCATTGTGCTCAACTGGTTTGTCTCCCACTCACAAAGAACAGGTAGACCATGACAGTGAGAGTGCGAATTACAGCAAGAGGGCAAGGCTTGACACATTCCCTTGTGTTATTATAAATAAGATCCATTAAGACTGAAGATATGGGCATATGTAGAACTTAACACATCTACATTTTCCTATCATAATATGTAACTCGTACAAACTGACAAATCCTTTCATTCTAAAAAAAATTGTCATGGTGGTTGGAAAACATATTTAAGATGTGCACAATGTTGGCTAATTAATTTATCATGCATATACTATCAATTAGCTCTTCTTTTGTTGTACACCCCCTACAGTGTTTCAGAAACAGCTGCATGTTCCACAGATTGTAGTTTTCATCCATCCAGATGGTGAACTATTATTTCCGGTTATCTTCTGTCCTCCAGCAGGTCAGGAAGGACAAACACTGACTTGATGTATTAATGCCATTAATGTGCCCTTACCCAGGAGGTTTATACGATTGGGTCTGCTTACAACCATATTACTACACTCCCTTGAGTTGGAGGACCAGTCAGACGAACCATCCATTAAGGTCATCAGCAAATTAAAGCTGCAATAATTTTAAAACTGCTTCAGGAGGAGAGCCAAGTGTCTACCTCAACCATCATCCAACTGCATCCACAGCAGTCTGTCAGTGGGTGTCAGTCATTTTAATTGGCACTTTATTCTTTGTGCTGGTCGAGCTGAGTGTGTGGTCAAAACACGCTTTCATAAATATGAAGATTTATGTTGCAGCTCGGTGAACATGAAGCCAAACAGATTCGGTTTGTAAAACTGTCTGGCTTTGTGCAAAGTCTGATCGAAGATGCAACGCTTAATTTATGATATATTAAAAAGGTCAAGGCCTTTTTTATTTAGGTATTATTTTATTTTAACAGGAGTAAAAGATATTCAGGTGGACGAAGCAAAGATACACAATACCAGTAACAGAAGGATGGAGATGTGAAACAGGCTTGATGCAGATTAAGAAATGCATCAAAAATTAGTACAGAGAGACTGTTTCATATGAATGCACACATGAGAAATCTTCCTGTCTTATTATTATTCATGCAAAAGCATTTCAGGGACATAGATTTATGTCACTCCTGGATTCCTCTACTCAAGCTCCTTCCTTTGTTTGAATTACAAATTCTCAAATAGGATTTGGAAACGAGGAATAATTTATAAGAAGTGTTATCTGCTGTATAATTTGGAGGGGATGGAGGATCCTGTCAGCTTCATTACATAAGTGACAGTCTTATCTATATTTAAATTTCAGGGCTCCTTTCCTGCGAACCTCCAGCTGGTTCTGGTTTTAAGGCCCACCACCCTCCTGCAACGCACACTCTCAGACATTCTTTTCAAGTTCAACAAGGATGAGTTTAAGATGAAGGTCCCGGTGAGTATAAGTGACTTGTCTACTTCACATTGCACCTGAATGATCAGTGTATATTTATAACTAAATAATGGGATGATTTTCAGGTGATTATGCTGAGCTCTGTAACTGAACTGCACTCCTACATTGATCGCACCCAGCTGACACAGGAACTTGGGGGAACACAGCAGTACTGCCATGAGAAGTGGATCTCACATCGTACTGTATGAACGCGCTGATAAATACTGACTGTTTCCATGCAGCAATTATCTCTCTTTCTTTTTTAAATATAAAATCTAAATATATAACAAGTAAGAAAGATCAGTGCAATTAAAGCTGATTTTAATAGCTTTTATTCAGAAAGGACTTATAATCTGTGTGTAAAATCCCCCTAAAAACATAAACATTGAGTTATTCTTTATTTCTTCAGGCAATTGAGGGTTTTGCATTGATGGTCAAGAGAACAGCACAGACCCTGCAGTCACTGGGAAGTGAACTGGCAGAAACTGAACTCCCAAATGAAATCCAGACCACAACTGTCATGCTAAGCACACACACCAGCAAGAGGGACAAAATGAAGGTGAATACATACACATATTTGTTTTGTTTATGTTTTTCTTGACATAAATTTCCATCCGTTTTCTATAGGAACTAGTTTTATTGCACATCTTCATAGTGACAACACATAACCTGTCCTAACGAGTCTTTTCTTCTTCTATCCTCTTTATAAGATGCAACACAGTCATGATGAACATTACTGACCCCTTGTGGTCAAGTGTAAAACTACTTGATCATCACAATATTGTTTAGCTTTATTTCCTCTGTTTACAGTAGATGTACAATTCATTTGTTATCTTTATGGGTTTTAAATGTTGCCCCATATGTCTGTGTATTGCAATAGGAGGACATACTAGTAGCTTTGGGTCAGGGCAGCATGCTGCTGGAGAGCATCAACGAGCCTGTGATGCGAGACCCTGACCACAACATGAACCAGGATGAGCTGGAGAACCTCGCAACAGTGCAAAGGTTAGAACCATGCAGCAAACTGAATGCTTGTGTGTAAAATGTGATAATTGTTGTAATTTATCATTCCAGACATTTATCAATGTTATATTAGATGTATTTCCATCAAAGAAAAAGCAGAGGATGTGAACTGAGAGGTGAAGTGATACAATGTGATGAGTAAGATATAATACAGTCTGCTGTATCAGACTGGATTTTACTGGCCTAAAAGAGCCTGGAGATTAAAACAGGATGCAAGACAGATGCTGTTTTAGCTTTTATTAGGGAACATCACAGTGTAAAAATCTGCCAGTGAGTGTAGTAGTGAGGCTTAAAGAGTGATGGTTATTTACTGAGAACAAAACATGCAGACTGAGTAGCAGCTACAAGGAAACTAGTGAAAATTTACCTCACTTTGACATTTGTTCAACTTCAATTAGGACCAAGTCCTGCAAGATGACTGTCATGCTTGATTAAAAAGAGCTAGAGCAAGTAGTTAAGACATTACGCTGCATTAGAAGCTGCCCCTTGTAATCCCACCAGATATGAACCATATTTGTGGCACTCTTCTCCTTTTAAGTCACTCAGGCTCCATATATTTGTATTTTTTTATTATGTGAGAGAGATGTAAAAGATGTAACTGTATATGAGCCGTCTAGCAGTCATGGCTGTTCCTTTCCATAGTCAGTTTATAGAACAAATAATGTTCATCAAGTAGTGGATTAAAGGAAAAAAGCAAGGTAAAAATATACAATGAAAAAAAACAACTTTAAAAATAATAGCTAAAGCCAATATAAACACACTATGAGCAAGTGTTGCTGGATAACCAAGTCTTAAGAATACCAACATCAATAAATGATTGTCCAAAGAAAATTAGGAATGAGCACAAACAGTGGTGATGTAAAAATTAAACGAATAAATCCAGACATTTGATCCAGTTTTATCTCTCCTTTCTATCCCACAAAACACAGTAGTCACAGCAGCAGTACATAAACATGTACACAAGCACAGCATCCTCATGCCATTTCCCCTTCTTATTTATTTACATTTCTCTCTCCTCTGCTCTTTAAATTCTCTTTTGCCTGCGTTGTCAGGCTGCTATCTCAGCTGGATGAGACGGAGAGGGCTTTCGATGAGTTCTGGGTGAGGCATCACACCAAACTGGAGCAGTGTCTCCAACTGCGCCACTTTGAGCATAACTACAAAGAGGTAAGCTGGAGTCAGTTAATACCACTGAAATGTGACTTACGGTCAACGTGACCCCTTTTAAGCTTGAAAACCGAGTGTAATGTCTTTCCTGCAGGTTAGGGCTCTGCTGGATCAGGTGTCTGAGAAACTTGCAACCTTCTCTGAAGTTGGGATCAGCCCAGCCCATGCTGACCATATTTTCTGTGAACTCACCACCTATGAGGAGAGAGTCTGTGTAAGTCACACCTGACACCTATGATTAAGGCTTTGTCCACCCACTGCCTAGTAAATAGTATTGTAAAAACATATTCGATTATCTTCTTTGATTGTTGTTGGACAAGCTTTCTACTTTTAATGAGTTTATTAAATAGGAACATTTCTATTTTGTATTTTTTGAAAATGTGTTTGTTTTTTCTCTCTTTTTTATGGTTAAAAATAACATGTATGTATCATATAACTAAACTATTTACTTGGGTCTTCAGGAGATTCTGGACAGAGCTTTATCTTTGTGTCGTGAGGGAGATGAACTCATCCAGAACTCTCACTATGCCGAAGACTCCATACTGCCCAAATGCAGTGAACTCAGAGAAATAAGTGAGAATGTGAGCTACAATCTGAGATCCAAAAAGGAGCACCTGCTCAAAGCCATGGAGCTACACCACAGATTGGAGAAGGTGAGAAAACAACACATGCCAATGCCTTCCTCATAAATACTTTTCTTGTTGTTCATACATTAAAACCATCTTCCTCTGCTGTGTTCTACCCCAGGCATCCCGGTGGGTTGATGATGGCATTTATCTGCTGGCTTCTCAACCAGTTGACAAGTGTCAATCACATGAAGGGGCAGAGCTGGCCCTGCAGGAGCTGGAGCGTTACCAGGACAACACAGGCCAGAACCAACTGACTGACCTCAGCAACATCTGGAAAGAGTATGAAACTGTGCTGAACCAGCAGCTCAGGGTAAGTAAACCAGCATGTGAGGAAAAAAGTGTTACATTTAAACATCCTCTGCTCTCAAATGGATTGTAATAACTTGATGCAGTTATGGTAAACAGAAATGAGCAGCTGCCATATGACTAGATTATTGTCATGTGTCTAACATCAAAATGGCATTAGGTCTCATATTATGGTGTTACTGCTGCACACTCTTCCGATGGCTATTTGTGTGTTAGGACCAAGTGGAGAGAGTGTACCAGAAGCAGGCCTCCATGCAGGAGATGTTTGACAAGAGGAGGGTCAGTCTGAAGAAGCTAGCAGCTAAACAAACCAGGCCTGTGCAGCCAGTTGCCCCAAGACCCGAAGCCTTCATCAAATCGCCTCTAAGCTCACCTGGTGAGTCCTTTCACAGACACTTTTGAGATGCATGTGCTTATTATTCTTTAAATATTTTAAATGCTGTTAAACTATGTGTTTTACCAGTAGAAATTACAAACATGCAGGTTTTATATGACGATGACGGTTAAATCAGAATTTCTTTCTTTAAAAAAAGAAAAGTTTTAGAAAAAGTAGTTGTATGGATTTTTTTTATTATTTGTTTTCCTGATATGAGCTAAAAGGAAGTTTTCTTGGTGGTACAAGAAATAATCAGGTGGATTCTTTGTAAATGTTTTATGCTCTGGATATGCATTTCCTATCTGTCTTTATTTGTTATATTTGCAATACAAATACAAACACTAGTAAAGTGGTTTTGGAAATAATAGGAATATAATATTATTTTTTATGTATTTGTTTGTAGTTGTTTTGGTATTTTATATGTCAGAATATTAAATTTATTTAATTGTATAAAAAATGATATATTCCAGAATAACCATATTCCAAGTAGATATTTTAAAATTGTCACATTTTTATTAATTTTCATTGAATATAACTACATTTATTAAAAGAAACGTAGATTATATTTTAATTTCATGTTATAAACCTGTGTATTACCACAGATAAAATAAAAGGCTGAGGATCAGCTAAAACATGTGTAGATGATCTTGTTTGACGTTAAATAGATAGAAGAAATCTTCATTATTTTCCCCTTGTACAGCACACAGATCAAAACAGGAGAAAAACTGCTTCGACTCCAACAACAGCAGTGAAAAAGTAGGTTTTCTGTTTTTATTTGTTTGCATATTATCACACACATTTTTCTATAATCAAAAAAATATCTATAATATTAAAAAGTGCTCAGTCTTTCCTTTTTTTTCTTTTTTTTTTTTTGGCCCTGCAGGACAACGAACAACTGCAAATCGGAGATGGTAACAGCAGACATGCATCTCTGTCAGAGGAGGAGGAGAACCTGGCAGTGCTCAGACGGTGAGGGATCAGCAGTAACTCTTTCATCTGTAATCAAATTACACAACAGATGGACTGTGTGAAAACGGTTATCTTATTATCTTCAGCGTTGTGTTTATAACGTTTCGCAGTACAATGAATCTTTCGTTTGATCCCTCTGTTTTGTGATATATCTGCAGGCATGTCATGAATGAGCTGCTGGAAACTGAAAGAGCCTATGTGGAGGAGCTGCTCTGTGTGCTGCAGGTATGTATACAGAACGTTTCCTGTGCTTTTTACCTCTGCCAGGGATAGCATGCTTTATTTCTCTTTTCTTTATAGGGGTATGCCTCTGAAATGGATAATCCAGCAATGTCTCACCTCATCCCGGCACCTTTGCAGAACAAAAAGGAGGTTCTGTTTGGGAACATGCCAGAAATTTACCACTTTCACAAAAGGTGACTGAGCGCCACCTGGCTGCCATTGATTAAATTTGCTCCACAACATTGCATTTGAACCTCAATTATTCTGTTTCATCACAACCCTAAACGATAAGATTGTTATTTATTCCTCCAGAACATTTTTGCGGGAGTTGGAGCAGTACACCGACTGCCCAGAACTGGTAGGAAGGTGCTTTTTAGAGAGGGTGAGTCATAAAGCTGCTGGCAAACACTGACACAAACAGCTTTCTTAGACACTAATTATTTTCCCTTCCCTGCTTAGATGACAGACCTGCAAATCTATGAGAAGTACTGTCACAACAAACCTCGCTCTGAAAGTCTTTGGAGGCAGTGCTCAGACTGCGCCTTCTTCCTGGTGATCTAACTGAGCTTCCAAACAATCAGCACATTACTTAACTTCTAGTTTTATTTGATTGTCTTTAACATTTTCCAATTTTAACAGGAGTGCCAGAAAAAGCTGGAACATAAGCTGGGCTTAGATTCCTATCTGCTGAAGCCAGTTCAAAGGATTACCAAATATCAGCTGCTACTGAAGGTATAAAGGAAACAGTTAACTGCAAATGAACTGGGCACTTTCTGCTGGGATCTATGGTTATGTTATTATTATTATTAAGCTGTGAATTTGTTTCTGATTGCAGGAAATGCTCAAGTATAGTAAAAGTTGTGATGGAGCTGAAGACCTGCAGGAGGCGTTGACCTCCATCCTGGGCATCCTCAAAGCTGTCAATGACTCCATGCACCTCATTGCAATTACAGGATATGACGTGAGTTTGAGAACAGGAACCAGGCACACTGATTCAAGAACTTGAAGAGAGAGTAACTATTACATAAAAATGCCTTGAGGGGTTGTCTGTGCTTTATTATTTTAGAGTAATGATACATGTTTCACATTAAAAATGGCACCATATGGTACAGATTTTTGGGATATCATAAATTAAGTTAAAAGCATGTATACACATCTCAACGTTTGTATATATTTCCATCTATCTGACAGAAGTGATGGATATCAAAAACACATGAAACAACAGCAACAATATATTAAAATATATTGAAAGGTCAGCCGTTTACAAAA
>JBAMIG010000013.1:8519984-8542033 GCA_037177335.1 Kiunga ballochi | reverse complement strand
TGACCACCAGACAGCAGGAGATTACACTGTAATAATTTTTACTTGTTCCATGGTAATAAATAGTAAATATATGGAAATAATAAATAGCCTAGTCTTTTCGGATTTAGTTAAAGTCAAATAAAGTTCTTAGATTTAAACAATGAGATGTCTCTGCCCAGTTACTCTCAATTCAGGCATTAATGGGTTAAAGTCTATGAAAATGATGTCCAGCTTATGAATCCTAGGTTGTAGAGAAGAGCATGTAAAAGCTGTAGTTAACCCAAACCCTATGAAAGAGGCACGGAGCTTTGTCCTGAGGTAAACAGGTGCAACCAACAGTCAATCCTACGGGTTAACCCATTGAGGTACTTGTAGATTAAATTATTCTATCCTTCACTTTCTATCTTGTTCACTCATCACAGCATTAAATACTAACAACGGCTTTGTGTTTTGTAAAGCTGTGTATCATATGCAAACAGTACAAATTCTAGGAAAACTGACCTCAGCATCGTAGCGCACAGCAGCCGACAGCAGAGAGAAGGCGTTTTCCACAGTTATTCCCCTTTTGATGATGTGTTGACACAGACGCTTCAGTCGGTTCTCGCAGTACGACGTGGCTAGATCAAGCAGGCCTGAAAACACGCAAAGTAAATTCTTAGAAACATTCAGGTTTCAGCAAAAAACCGACATGTAAAGTGTGTGTGAGTCTGACCAATAGCATCTTCAGGAGGCAGCTCCACACTGTCTGTGTAGAGAAACTCAAGGAAGGAGCGGTAGACTGGATATGAGAACTGATCTATTTCAATCACCTCCTTCATGTCTTCATTCCAGTGAGACTGGAACATGGATCGGAAGTGTTCACACCTGCACAGCAAAGATGCAGCCATTATAAAACCGATTCAGAGAAGATGGGTTCTTTACCAGGACCAGTTAAACATCAGAGAGGTGAAATCCAGACCTGATTTTGAGAACTGCTTTGTGGACATAGATGTATTTTCCCTCCACACAGAACTTGAGGTCAGCCGTCTCTGGGTTGTCAAACTCCTTCTTCAGAGACTGAGCTACAGTCAAGAAGTCATCATACTCTGGTGGGAACCAAAACGCCACATGTAAAAATCCACAAATGGCGGCAACAAAAATGGGCCCAGAAATATTTGTTTATGTCCTTAAACAATTTAAACCGAAGTTTAATTTGAATCATTTCCTATAATTTTATAACCCGTTCAGTGAGTGTAAGGATATTAGAAATTATCAGGGAACATTTTAATGTAAAAAAATCTTTTATTTTTAGTAAAGTCAGAGTTCGAACAGCTCAAACACGTATCAACAAATTTGTTTTAAAACAAAAAGTCCACCGTTATAATAAAGCATTGCCTCAGAAATCAACCAAGAACTGTAAAAAGTTCAGTTGAGAGCTGTAATCCACAGGGTCAAAACAAAACAGCTCTAGATGCAGCTGGTTTAACCTACAAAAGTCCAGACTACAAAAGATGAGAAGTAAATATGGAGCAGCATGTCCCTGGAAGCCTGCTGCACTGGAAAACTGCCATTTTAGCTGCTGTTAGACATCAGCTTTAACCCTCTCAATGTAATTAAATCAACACAAAACAACCATGTGGCTTAACATCTAAAGTTACACTGTCTTTGTAAAAATTCAATTTGCCATTTTATGCCTTAATAACCTTATTTACATGCACACACAGCAGAAAGAGGCACTTATTTTCTACATTGATTCACATTGGCAAAGTAGCTCACAGACACAACATAGAATGCCTTGTAGTTTTAAGTCAACAACACTTATCCTGCAGCCAATTATACAAAGCAAAACATTGGTGTTAAGGAGTTAAAATTAGTGCACATTTGTTCTGTAACACGATGAATCACCTGTTGCGTTTACGTCTGCACACTGACTTAATAGAGCAAATGTAAAAAAAAAAAAAACTCCTTTTACCACCACTTAAGGTCTCCTCTTACCCATAGAAAGAAGTCTCCACATAACTGAGGGCGTGGCAAAGCATGCAAAGACGTCGTCTGTGCAGGAAAAATGTGTGAGGTGAGGCAGCACTAAGGACTGCCCCCTGCATTGGCCCCACATGTACACCTGCCCGCTCTGGGTCTTTGCAGCGGATGTGTGTGTGGAGTGACATGCAGCGATTTCTACGATTCTGTTAAAGAAGCAGAACAAAAGCAATCAGGTGGTGTTGGTGAAAGGCAGGAGGAATCCTCATATCCGCCATGAGAAAACTCCAACCACCTCTCCTTCTCTGTCATGATCTGAACCGGGCTCAGCTGATTGCTCTTGTTGCCGGTGCCCAGCTGTCCGTATGTGTTGGCACCCCAAGCATAAAGAACCCCCTCGTCTGTTAGTGCCAAGGAGTGGGCATAGCCACAAACAATCTGGAGAAAAAGAATTAAACATCACAAGTTAAAAAAAGCTGCTTTTTCTTTATTTATTTTTTTTACTGAATGAGACTGAAAAGCCAGACCAAAAAAATAAACATTTATGGAGGTCATCATCACCTGTTGCACACATAAACCTTGCAGAGCAGCAAGCCGACAGGGAGTGAGCTGGTTCCCATTATTTCCAAGACCAAGTTGTCCATTTCCATTGTAACCCCAACCGTAAACCTGCAGCGACATGAAGAGTGGTGAAGCAGTCTGAGCACCAACGTTTGTTTACTTTGTTTGATTTAGAAATAAATACCTCTCCATTGTCCACTACTGCCAGAGATGAGGTCTGACCACAGACGATACCAATCACCATCTTGTTCTGCAGGCAGCTGGACACTCTGCGAGGTGTGGGCTGGTTCGCTGTGGAACCTGAACCTACCTGACCACAGTTATTATACCCCCATGCATACACCTAGAAAAAGATGTGAAGTGATGAAATATGTTCCAGCAAAACAATAAAAAAACAACCTGAAAACAAAGAAAGGAATACAAACCTAAACCAGGTCTAATATTAATCGCTCCCACTCGTAATACATACTCAAGTAAATCAATAATTGACACCAAACTGATAAATAATTACCACTAATATATGATTATAACTTACATTTTTTTCTATTAATCATTTTATTAAATGCTAAAATATATTGTATTTGTAACATGTCCTCCGGTCCATCTTCATCTCTGATGACATTAGAGGCTCACGCCTAAATATGGACTGGGATCCTCTTTTCTGTCACCCTCTTAATCAAAATATATGTTATGCAATCATCTTTAAATAGTTTTGACTATTAACAGACAGATGTAAGTTTAATGCATGAAAATATGGTGCATCTAATCCAAACCATCTATGTAACAGAGTCAAATACAAAAAGTGTTGCAACTATCCCCGGTCTCATTTACTTGCGTTTGTACAGAGGTGCTTTTGGTGGGTCCTGGTTTCTGCTCTCAGAGGGATAATTTACCCTAAAACATTTTAGGCCAGCAGGGAGCGCTTTTGGTCCTTTCAGGAATAACAGCCCTGAACCGGTCTGATTTAAGAGTACTTCCAGATGTTATTTAGGCATTTCTATATATAATTTATTTCAGGTAAACTCAACTCAAACTCTCAAAATGTATTGATTTTACATTTATAAATTACAGCTTTCAAACCAAGTCAGTCTTGCTATTTTCAGTCCCCCTTTTCACAGTGCGATGGGATCAGACTGGAGATCTTGTGACCACTCAGGTACACAAAATAGTCCAGCAACAGCCTCAGAACAAAGAGGAAAAGTGATTTCCTTTCAGTGAAGCAGATGCTCATAATCACAACAAGCACTTAGGTGGTGCTTGTCTCCAGTTTTACAGCAGAAGAGGGTGCAGCAATTTCAAGCAGCCATGCTATGTTGTCAGGTCAAAACAAAGACACAAAGCATACCAGATGGCTCTGCAGCTGTCTGTGTGCATGCTGTTCATAGCAGAGGATAACAGATGGAGAGAATATAGGTCTAAGGGAATGTTTTTAATGCTTTGTACTAAAGGTTTCATATTATTTTGTTGGAATGCAACCTTGCAGTAGAAGCACAACAGATTCCTGCTGAGCTTTTTAGTTCAGGCGGGATGCACTGGAACTGGACTTTGGGTTCTGTTGGAGTTTGCATGACTATGCTGTGCCCCTAACTCAGATGTAGGCAAGTTTGGGCCTCAGGAGCTGCAGTCCTTTAAGTCTTTACTAGTTTCATTGTTTCACCCCATGATTCTACGAGTCCATCCATCCATATTCTACCAAGTCCCTAACGGGGTTGCGGGGGGGCTGGAGCCTATCCCAGCTGTCCAAATGAATGAGCCATGAAGCAAAACCTGAGAAACTCCTGGATCCATTTCATTAGACCTAGGTTCAAGCAGGAAAACATTTAAAACCTGCAGGACCAAAGCTCTCTTTGAACTTTGCCCGCTCTAACCTAAGTTACATGGGCTAGATTATCAAGATGATTTAGAAGATTCTGCTCCATACAAAATTGCTTTAAAGTAACTTTTTTAAAACATGGACCAGGGGAGTCTCTAAAGTCTGTCCTCAAAGGCCACCATCTAGCAGCTATGGATGCTTCCAGCTGTAGCAGCACATCTGAATGAGATCAATGGGTCAACATGCTTGGACAGAACTTGACAACATTTCATTTAAATCAGATGTGTTGGATTTGAGAGACATCTAATACTTGTAGACAGAGGTGTATAATCCAGGTGCCAGAAAGTAAAAGTCCCGCCACGTTTTTGGATCTACCTGTACATTTAGAACAGGTGTTTTCACTAACAGGCTGCTTTGCCTGCAGATGAACTGTGCTCGTTAAATTCAGCTGGTTTGATGACTGGTTGGAACAGCTGCTAGACAGGATTTTTACTTTCTGGACCAGGAATATACACCTCTGCTTGTAGAGGACCGGAGCGGGACACCCCTACCCTACACACTTACTTCTCCAGAGTCCGTCAGAGCCATGGAGTGGTGAGAGCCACAAGCCACGTATGTGACCTTCTTATTGAGCAAGTTGGCTGACACACACACTGGAGCTACTCCTTGATTGGTTGTCCCATTTCCGAGTTGACTGTAACCGTTATGCCCCCAAGCAAATAGCTCTCCATCTGAAACCCAAAGAGATAAGTTGTTCACTCTGAGAAGAGAAGATGGTGAGTACATGTTTTACAAAGCTACCTTCTGTGGCCAGCAGGATGTGAGGTCCACTACCGTAGCTCAGGCTCACCACCTTCCTACCACTCAGGAAGTCCAGTTTCTTAGGTACAATGGTGCTTTGGCTGTCCCCTGTCCCCAGGCAGTTACTGCAGTTCAGTCCAAACACATACACCTGAGTTTGGGTCAAAACAGAGGACATATAATGTGAAGAAGGGATAAGGATGAGAACGTCTCAACAGAGACGGCACCAGTAAGCCGTGTAGATAACAGGTCATTTTCTGGACACCTAAACATCAACAGCAGGCGGGCCAGCCTGATAAGAGGTCTGATAACATACCTCCAACCTTCCACACAGCCTGGGGCGTTATACGCTGACATAAGTAGGTAACGGGAACAACAGCGGAAATGTGTTCATCTCAAAATGTGAGTTTAATTAAAACTATTTACAGTTTCAATTTAAAACCTCATCACTACTGATTTTATTTCATTTCTAAAAGACCTTTGTTGTAAATCATGTACGAGACCGAGCAACCCACAAAGGTTCATGTCTATACACTAACACATAATATCATCAAATCAAACTTTATTTATAAAGCACCTTTCATACATAAATGTAACACAAAGTGATTTACAGTGTATTAAAACATAGATCATTTAAAACAAATACATATCCACACACCCCATCGTCCATTACCACCGCACACACACACATACCCACGCATTTCTACCCCTAACACACGTGTTGTCTAAAGACGATGGTGTGATCACATAGATTAGGCTAGATAGTTAATAGTTGGAGTGTTTTGGCTGACTGGTGTTAAACCAGTTGGAATAAATCATATAAAAACACAGCAAGCCTATCAGATAGCATTGATTAACTTGACAAATAACGTTTAATAATGTACTTCTAATAATATTAGCTGTGTAAAAAAAAAGCTCATCCATCCAAAAGGTTTACCTTCAACATAAAAATGAGCAGACACTTGTCCTTAATAATGCTTTACAATGTGTCTTCCTGTAGATCGAACTAACAAACCCAAAAAATATTCAATATTTTTAAACATTTCATATTACATGTTTTAAAAACTATATAGTGGCAGGATTTTAATTAAAAGTGTCTCTCAAAAATTTTAACAGCTGCATTTTAAGGTGAAGAAACCAATAACACCATGACCACAAAAGGAACGAGTCCCTTCACAAGAAGTAAGGCATTATTTAACATCAGGACAACACTGAAAAACATGTGTCCTCACTTGTATCATTAACACACAACGCTCTGCTTCCTCTCACTCCTCACCTCATCATCACTGGTGATGTAAATGGCCTCGTTAGCAGATGAGCCAAACACAGAAGCCTTCCGAATCAAGGCGAGCTCCTCGGGCCCCATGAGGCTAAAAATGGGCCACTTGGTTACGTCCACCATTGTTTTCTCCTTGCAAGTCTGTGACGAGTTTGGCAGCTTGAAGGGACAAACCTCAGAGTGAAGGGAGGACAGGGGACAGGGATAGGGGAGGGGTCTGGGTCAGCAATGCCTCCAGTGCTGCTGTCACTGCTGAGAGAATATATATATATATATATATATATATATAAACATAATTTGGATGGAAGTAAAAACAATTAGTTTCCAGTCATTTTGATCAGTTTAACACTCAGGTTCATGATCCACACACACTGCACAGAGATTAATGAGAATTAAAAGCTGAACAAACACATGATGTGATTAGAAACTGGGTGGGCCATAAACTCTCATATTAGGGCAGTGTTTGTCAAACCTGCTTCTCAGGACTGATTGTCCTCCATGTTTTAGAGGGTCAAGATAAAGGAAACACATTTTTAGGACTGTTAGGAGTTTCCCTGCTGCAACACACCTAGACTTAATAGGAGGTTTGTGCTGAGTCTGATTACACAAATTTGCTAATTACCCACTGATCTGAGTCAAGTGTTTTACAGGAGGAAATCTCTCAACGCTTGCAGCTCTGCAGCGTTTGAGAACTGGAATCTAAGATTATATAAGCATGGGAAAAAGATAAGCAACGCTGTTGTACAAAAGTGCTAGTGGTATACCACTATTCTTCCCATTTCCATCTGGTGTACTGATGGTGCAATAATCAACCAGTAGATGGATGAGCTGAAGGTGTCTTGTGTCAGGTCTTCTTAGGATTTCTCCCCCTTGTTTCTTTGGACAGCCCTTTAAATATTGTCATTGAGCAGTACTCCTTTTGTTGACCATGTGTCCAGCTCAATTAAAAAACACACACTGCATGATGCGGTAAAATGTCAAGTTTTTGGAAAACAGCTTTTTGGGATTTCCCTTAGTTGTAAAAAAAAAAAAATACAATATCAATGTCTGTCTATCTTGGTTATCTTTAATATTTTCTTTTAAAAAAAATATGGTGCATTACTATATAGATAACTAATAATAGCAACAATACTAACAAAATAAAAAAACAACTAAATTAAAGTACACTAAAATAACCCATGACTCCATGACTATTTTGGGCCAGCTTCTAGTCATTATTAACATTTTCTCACTTGCTCAAATTACGAAAAAACAACAAAATACATATTACCATAACATTATGACACAGAAATCTACATAACCATCTCACCCAGACACCACACTCATTAAAAGTTGCTCATTAAAAGTTTGATGTGCCCAAACCTCCTTCACCTAAATGAAGAAAGAACTGTTGAACATTTTCTGGAGCAAAGAAAGAAAACTTCATAGAAAATAGTTCAATCCCAACAAATAACCAAAAATAATGGAGTAATTATGCAACAGACCTGAACTTCAGCAGTTAAACTGAGGCTGTTGTAGAGCCAGCTGTTTATCACTTATAGAGGACAATAGGGATTAAAAGGATCATTTTAAAAGGATTTAGAACAACTTGTCAATGGATTTATCTTTAGTAAACTAAGGTTTTCAATCCAGGTTTTCAGAACCACAGGTGACATGTAAACTCAGTGTATTCCTACCTAAACACACCTGATTCAAATGAGTGAACTTCCTAATCACGTTTTGAAAGGTTTTATTAAAGTTAGGTTATCTTCAAAAACAAGCAGAGTAGTAGGTCCAAATGATCTGGATTAAAAAACACTGAACTAGCTCTGCTCTCTACTAACTAGCTCTCCCTGAAGAACTGTGCTCCACTTCACTAAAACCAACTAAATGGATCATATAGTTCCAGTCTTCACATCTTTACATTAAATTTCTGTCAGTCAAAGAAAAGCTGTTTTATGTCAATGTGTAAAACACACACACTTTGTCGACTCTGTCCAAAACAACTGCTAAATATAAGTTAGAGATTAAATTAATTTTGTTTGAGGCTTTTCCGCTTTTATGTATTTTTTTAAACGTCTGCTTCGGTTCATGTTTGCTATTGTTACTAAAAGCATTATTCAGCAGACTTTCCAGTTCACTCAACTCAGCTAAACAGAAAGCGGAGCTGGTACTAGATTGATCCGTTTGGAAAGCTTCTAATCTGTACTAACCTGTGCTAACTGCATTTTAATGCTGTTAGCATCTTAGCCTTTAACAAGAAACACAAAAAAAGCGTTCCTGTTAGACTTACCAGTTTTAGTGTGGTTTCCGGAGTGGTTAATGGCTCCGGTAAGCGCTCCCTTCATCCATTTGAGAAGGTGGTTTGCTGAAGGTTTTGGCTTTCTGTACCGAATGTGTCAAACTCAGCTTTAACGTTTATTTGCGGAAGTGGGGAGAAGGTGGAGAGAGAAGCTGCGTCCCAATTCAGAGAGCAAACCCTGAAGGGGAACGCAGCCAGTATCACGTGACCACGCGACCGAAGACGTCACAGGGAGCGACGCGTTTGTGTTATGAGCCTAATAAATAAACAGTGACACGCGAATTTAATAAATCACTAATCAGGTGAAACATGTCGCGCTGTTGGATTGCTCGTCTCCAAAATGTTATTTTATAATAATATTGTACGGAAAGTTTAGCATTTTCACAGCAGTGTCTTTCAGATAAGGCACGGAGGATGAAAAGTTGGAAGATTTTCCTCACTGTAAGAAATTTTACTGTTAACTACTTTACAGAAGAAGAAAAAACCTGGGTTCATACATAATGGTGAATATCACCATTTGATGGCAGACCTCAATGCTGATCCAGAAATATTCAGGTTCTACTGAATAATCAGTCACTAAAGAAATTAAAAGCAAGCAGCATTTCAGTATGTTTTTCAGTCATTTTGTCTTCACGCAGTTGTAAAAGTATTTTCTTAAAAACACTATTGTTTCATTAGGTTGTGAAAAGAAAAATGTTTTAAACCATTTGCTAGGAAATTTTGGATCTTTGCAAAAAGAAAAGATGTGTATGTCCACCCACATATTAATCTTAATGCAACCAGGTTCTAAAACAGTTTTATTGTAGATCTTGTGATTCATTAGCTTTTAAGGTTTTTCCAAAGGTCAATTGGGAATTTCATTGCAATTTTTTAAATGATGCAATATGTATAATTCATGGTAATTATAGGTATTTTACACGGGCCAACAAATGGACCCAGGAGGTGACCATCAACTAACTTGCATTAGTATTATATTGTGCATCTTGCTTTAGTAGAACCCCCTCCCCTAGTTTTAAAATGACGTAAATATACAGAAAACTGCTGCCAGATAATGAAAATTGTTATAATCTTGTGTTGGGGAGAGGGAGGGGGTGTAGAAACTACAAGAAAGTGTTGCTTTGTAAGTCGCTTTGGATAAAAGCGTCTGCTAAATGACTGCATAGTGTATAGTATAGTAAAAGCCCTATTTAAGATATGAAGACCAAGCAAGGTCAGGCTAATAGTCAATGTCCAGCTCATGAAGGGTGTCTGCATTGGTCTGCAGCTTCTTTTCCCCCTCAAACATTGCATTATCTTCATGCAGCTCAAAACCGCTTGTGTATGTATGAATCACAACACTTGCAAGCACAAAAGGGTCCAACGGCTAGACAGCAAGTTTATTTTGGTTAGAATCAAAAACACAGATGACCTGAGGGCGAGATGAGATGGTAAAATCCCCTGAAATTATGGCAATCGTGGTTTGTGGTGTTGGGAATGCGGTAATGAGTGGGAGAAATGGTGCATTACATTGTTCAGTGAGTAAGAGTTGAGGGAAGCAGTAACTCTCGACGAGAGAGCAGCACTGACCACTCTCATGGCAAACTCCAACAGCAGGGAGACTACAAATTCACTGCAGCCACATCTCCCTTTAAAGATTCTCCAGTTAAACTAAGTTTATTTCCTATTCAATAAAACAGTTTTAGTTGAAATGAAAAACAAAAAGGCACAATGATTTTCCAACTCATTCTTGTCTTTAATATGCACAGGAGTTGAAAGCATCAGTGAGCCACCTTAAAGAATTCAAATCTAAAATTTATAAAAAGTATAAACAATCAGAGGCCAAAACGCTGTCTGTTGCTTTTCTCCTATTATTTTATTTAAAACAAGTTTTCAATAGCAAGTAAAAATCTTGCAACAAACATAAGCTTGTATCCAATTCGGATACAAGGCAACGGAATCGTAAATCTTTAAAGTGGCTCGGTCTAGTCTGCTAGTTCATGACTGTACACCCTCTATAGTTTTTGTTCAGTGATAAACAGCTAGTCCCAATAACAAAGCCTGGGCTGCTCATTTTAACCGCATCAAATATTTAAAGCCCCAGTGAGACACCCCCCTCCATCCCCGCTATGACCCCCTTAGAGTAGTTAGCAGCCAACCCAAGGGTCATTAATGTCTGCGGGGCCAGGGTTAAGGCCTGGATTAAAGCTTCAAGTCTGTAAATCCAAACCTAAACCCAAACACCAACATGAATGCAGGATGGTACATTTTAAACAGCCCCTCACCACCGCAAAGAGGGGGGAGAAAAAAGCCTGTTCAAATTCATCAGCATGTCATCACAATACAAACGCAAGTTCAAAATAAAAACAAATTGCTAAAAAAAAAGAAAAAAAAAACCCTCCCCAGCCATTTTGACAGGTAATGTCCATCCAATGACTGTCAGCTGCAGCAGCTTTGTACAGGCTTTATGTAAATATTCATATATTTATTATACGGCAAAGAGATACACACCACTTTTTTATTTTTTTACAATTATTCTAATTGAGTGACGACATGTGACCTCGTCATCAAAAGTAGTTATGTAAAGAACAAGACCTGTAAACCCCGTACAGGTCTGGTTTTCAGTGAGCATAGGTCCCCTTTCCGTAGGCAGACATCATTATGCCTCAGATGTGTGCATAAGACTGAAGAAACAAAAATGAACAAAGGTGCCATAGACTTTACCAGAAGTAGAGACCAAAAAAAAAAAAAAAAAAGGAAAAAGTTTGGACCAAAAAAAAAAAAAAAATTTAAATAACCTTACCATCAAGATGAGCAACTGAGGACGATTTAGCTTTGAAGGTTTTCATTAAAAACCCCCTTCTGAGTTTCACATTTCACAGGGGACTCCCGAGCAAACAGTTTGTCGGATCACAGGACGTGTACGAGCACACGCTGCAAAAATGGATGTCCTGTGAGGGCGGGGGGTGGAGGGGTAGGGGGGTGGGAGAGATAAACGCTACAGCTGACGAGTTCCTCTTCACTTGAGTCTCTTTAGTCACCCAAAAGGCGCTGCCTCCCATGATAAGTAGTCGCATCCATTCAAATGAAAACATTAGCTTTCCTCTGAATCCAAAGCAGACAGTTAGCAGGTTTACAGTTGCATGTGGTGGAAAAAAAATATGGCATTTTCTTCACATTTTGATGTTTTTTTTTTGTTTTGTTTTGTTTTTTAAAACAGTTTGATAATTCAACAGGTCATATTAAAAAAAAGTGACGTCGCTGAGTTAGCAGTCCCATAAGTCACTTTGCCACAGAGTCCTCTGTTTTTTTTTTTTTTTACCTTAGAGCCCTTTCACCTCTCCGCCTGCCCGAGGATTCTCCTGGGAGGGCAGTGGGGGTCCGTAGTAATCATGGCTTAGCTCTGGGATTAACTCTAAACTGGGTGAGAGAGGGGGGCGTGTGTCTGGCCATCAGGAAATAGAGTAACCAAGTGGGTTTGTGTGTACATTTGTTGGTCAATGTGTTCTTGTGTGCATGGGTGAAATAACACCAGATAACAATCCAGGGGAGGGAAAGCACAAAAAATAAACCACAAATAAACAGCAGTATTTCTTCCCCATTAGTGATATGATGGCTTCAAACAGAAGTATGCACACGTATTTAAGTGTCAAAAGTGTGTGTATATATATATATATATATACATATATATATATATATATATATAAATGCATTTATCTGTGTGTGGGGGCACGTGTTTGTGTCTGAAAGTGTGCTTGTGTTTTTGTCTTAGTGAAGACATTTGGCAAATAAATCTTGCCAAGAAGGCTCATCTTCCTTCTGGTTCTACCTTTAAGTGATATTTAGAAGCACTGGTGGACGATATTGACAGTCCCTCCAATGCAGATTGCCAGATGGTCCTTGTCTAATAACCCAGATGACTAAAAGTTGCAGTTTTTTTTGTAAAGGATGACTCTTTTACAAAGGGGTGTGGAGAGAAAAAAAAAAAAAAGAGAAAAGCCACCCAACAGTGCAGAGGTGGGCATGGGTCAACAGTTCTGAGGTGAATTTCCATTTTTGAAGTGATGCTGTATGAAAATCCTTCTGTAGCAGGTGGCCAGATTGTTGGCGACACAGATGAATATCTGGGATAACTACAGAGTACCCATGCAACTGGTGAAACCCATCATCCTGGCTTTTAGAAATTAAACTCCTTTGTTTGCATGTTTGATGCTGGGTCAAAGTTGAACGTTCCTCCTTGAGTGGTATCAGGAAGCAAACTGGGATCTTCATCAATCTGGAAAAAAAAAAAAAAAGAGTCCAAGTTGTTGACCAAGTGGGAAAAAAATGACAAAAAGAAAAGTGACAGGCGGTGAACTTACATCATCTCCTGAAAAGTACTGATCAATAATCTCAAAGGCTAATTTGTAGATATCTTCATTCTCATGCTGCTGCAAATTTTCTATCTTCTCCAAACCTTAAAGAAAAGACAAAAAAAAGAGTAACAATAGAACATAATTCTCTAATTACATGAACTTTAATTCACACAGTAAAAACAAAAAAACATCCAACTTCTGTTTAAGCATGCTCACTTTACCCATGAAAAATAACATTTAACAGAAAAAACAACAAAAACCAACCTCCACACTCCTCTATGATCTCAGCAATAGTACTGGCTTCATCTCCTGCCATGATGAGAATATTCTTGAGGCCATCCAGGACAACCTGCACCACCTGGGAGTCTTTCACTGATAGCAGGTTACAGAAGGGAGGGATGACATTCTGCTCCACCAGGAACTCCACCTACACAAACCCACACATACACACCACATGCATACTTTATTACTACACATACATGGTTACAAGTCTGGAAAATAGTCTTACAAACCATTCTCAATGAAGTTGATAAGTTATTACCTAGCTTCTTCCATCAATTATAACTCAGTGAGAAATAGATTACAAGCTCATATTATCATCTACACCTACATTCATGGATTGAATTTGGGTTTAAAAGCATTTCCTTACTACAGGAAATGCATTTGAACACAAAGCAGAATATCTCTGTATTACCGATTCCAAAAACGCATCTCTCACCTGGTCTTTCCTCCCACTGATAGTGAGGTTGCTGATGGCCCATGCTGCCTCCTTCTGAGTGCCAAAGTCTCCCTGTAGAGAGCCAGGCTGTCACAAACATGCACTGCCACAGCATACAGTCACAATGCACAGAAAAAATCTAGGCTGCGTTTCAATTCTGAAGCCATTTCAAAAAGTTGGTTCATTTGTTAAGGAACAAAAAGTATCAGTCATATTATATAGTTATATTTCTAGTAAAAAATAGAAAAATGTAAGCTTAGATGTATCTTTTTACCACTGTGCACAAACCTTAGCCAGTTGGTGGATGATCATAGGAATCAGACCGGCATCAATCACAGCTTGGACCTGCTGCTGGTTCCCAGCTGTAATGTTGGAGAGAAACCAGACTGCTTCCTGCAAACAATCCAATCACAGATGGTGAAATGTAGCACCAAAACTTTCACAAACACAAATATTCTAACAAGACGTTTGGGACTCAGTGGCATCTACATCACTCTCTGGTTTCAGATCTTTTATGCAGAGCAAAGTCTTACTTCAGTGACTGCACACAGCTGAAGACATTTGCAAATGTTCCCCCTCGCACATTCTGTTTACGGCACTTCATGGCAGTGTAATACAAGTTCTTCCAAAGGCCAGTACTTAACGCCTTTAATGCATTTCTCTCAACAAAAACAGAGAAAGGAAATAAAAAGGGGAGAATGTGGTTTTCATACCTTGTTGATCTTCTCTTTAGGGTGTGTGAGCAGGTTGGGGAAGTGTGAAAGGACATCACAGTTCAGAACCACTTGTGTTTGTTCGTCTGTTCCTGTCACAATGTTTCCCACTGCCCTCAGAGCTGCCGTCTGAGTTTGAGAAAAGAAACAATTTAAAACACACACACACATATATATATATATATATATCATTTCCTGTGATTGATAAACGTGACCATCACATGTGGATACGAGGTTAAATATAGTATCTATATTAAACTATTGGCACAACAATGGTATCAAACGATATTGGCTTTAATATTAACGGACCCTGCATAAAGTATCAGATCAAATAATAGACACTTTTAAAAGATCCTACAGGAACATCATAATGTCAAGTAAAACTTGATGATGATTAACCTGCAGACCTGTGCAAATCAAAACATCAGCAGTGTGGAAGAAGACCAAATTTACCCCTCAACTTGTGTTTTCATGTAAATCAAAGAAAATCTAAGTTCAAACTTCCATCTCAGATCAATGTTGGTTTTTACTGAGAGCAATAAAAAATTGTATTCATTTTGAAATATAATTTTGTTCCATTTAAAAAAAATCAACAAATGACTCCACACAGCAGCTGATCAGAGATTAGCACATATAAAAACAGACCGACGGGTCACCTTTCTACTCCATAAAGCCAAATAAAAAGCATTTCAGTAGAACAAAAACACCAGCCAAAAACCTCCACCATCTCGTGATATTCTATGATATAGAGAAGTGTGCTGCAGCATGAAGCTGATAAAAGCTTGTGAGGGGGGATCGCGGACCTCACACCTGCTGTAGGTGAGACTTCATGCACTGGCTGTGCCTTTTAAGTAGTTTTTATAACCTTGGAGTAAATAGTTTAGGTTGCCATGACGATGTCCAGAATGATGTAGAATACAGTGTTGATCATCCTTGCATACCACCCTTTACATAATACTTTCACTTAGCTGATCTAAAATGCCCACATTTCTTTGCTTAATTTAGTGAGGCAACTCAGGTTTAGTGGAGGGATAGAGGGCACCAGGACATTCCTGCTAATTCTAAAGTGTCAAAAGGGTATAGAAAAAAATCTGCTAAACATTTGCAGTAAATAACAGAATAATACTGTATTTCATGTCCATCACAGAAGAAATTAGATAAACTGCTGAAGTCACTTAATAAGTGTGAAAGACCACATTTGAATTTGGTTTATAATTCGTGAATCCCTTTGTGCTGCATTTAAACGCAGCTGATTGATTAAAAATGGACACATCGGACCCTGACCAAAAGTAAAATATTGAGCATCTCTTTGAAAAACCTTAAGTGTGAGCTGCATAAAAGCAGTCTTACCTGAACTTTCACCTCCTGGTGGCTGAGGAGAGGTACAAGAAAAGGAACGACTCCAGAATCAATGACCATCTGGATCTGCTCGTTGCCTCCATCAGTCAGATAAGACAGAGCCCACACTGTGTCAACTAGGATCTGAACACAGACGTTGCAATGTGGGAATAATGGTATAAAACCAGCTTCTTTCTTACCATCAAGAAAACTCTGAATACATCAAATTTATTTGGACACTGGCATTTCAAGCAGATACTTACATTTATATCAGTGTGATATATTAGCACACAGAGAGCAGGCAAAATCTGTGGGAAAGAAAAAGTAGGCTGTAAGTGGGACAGATTGGATAGACCAATTAGATAAAAGAAAGTGTGGGTCAAAGTAGGAAGACTTCACAAGTCACAAAACATGTTTATAGTCTGATCTCTTTAGGGAGATGATGCTAAAAGCTCTGTGACTCAGCTTGCATCAACATCCAAATACACCCACCTCTTGCACAGTCTCCATTGGTGGAGGTGGATCCTTGTTGCGGCAGAGGTTAACAATGACCCAGGTAACGTTCCGGAGGAAGGTGATCGGAATTGATGGGTTGATAAAAGAGAGAAGCGGCTTGACCACACCCAGGGAGATGACATAATCCCTGCACTGTGGACCATCACCTGAAGGGACAACGGGGTAACCGTCAACAACACTGGACAGAAGCTTCCAGCACTACATGAGGGTGGCTCTTACCTATAATGTTTCCTAAAGCCCATACAGCCTGTTCACACACATTCTGATGAGGAGAATGTAGCAGTCGCAGGAACAACGGCACTGCATCTGCATATGCAAACATGAACAAGTAAAAGATTGCCCAAGGTGGATTCTTCTACAACTCCAGTGATAAACCAGTTTCCTGGGAACAGTTGAAGAGCAACATAAACATGAAGCCATGATTGTGTCACAACACCAACAAATGACATTTAATCTGAAACCATGCAGTGTTATCAACAAACACCCAATGAATCATTTAGTGATTCCGTTCTTCACCAGAAAACTATTGCGCAAGTCCAGACGTCTCCTCATGCCCAGCGTGCGAATGCCCTCCTGCTGCCTCACAGACTTTGACACACAAATATTAGCTTGGTCACATGTTTACATGTCTAACTCTGAAAGCGTAACGGCCACTACAAAGATGAAGCGCTGGAGTGGGTCCTAAATACTTCTGCTGGGACAAATCGAAAAGTGTCCCTGTGAGATTTTAAATGCCAAAGCAGGACAGTTAAACCCTGAAAAACAAGTATTGTGGGTTAATATTCATCCATCAGACAAACTGAAAAAGAGGAAATGCCAACTCTAGTTTTGACTTGTCTGTCTTACAAATGTCCAACAAGTCAACTAGCTTTCTGTCCACTACGACATAGTCATCAAACCTTTTTTTGGATGGAAATTAAACATCTCATGCTAAGAGGCCAAGTATGTCATTCAGACAGCCACTAAGAGGATAAACAGTTTGCAAAAACATGAGCAGGATCCTTTAAATATCAGTGTACTTTTTAAACTGTCCAACATGAAACGTCTACAAAAATATCCAGTCATGTGACTCGACATTTGTTTAATATCATTACAAGAGTCAGACATCATCTCATAATCGTTTTTTATAGAAGGAAAACTTTTTGCTTTAGAACAATCAGAGCTGCTTTGTCTACACATGATTTACAGAGCTGTTAATGTCAACCCGCGGTTTTACAGTGCAGCTCAAAATGCAGCTTTTTAATCACATTTGCTCATTTTAAAGAGGGAGCATCTGGTGAAACAACTTTTTTCTTTAGCCATAACAACTTGGGTGAAATGATTTAATTCACACACTAACAGCTACAGATTTGTTGTCATTTGAAAGCTGAAGATTTCCAGAGCTGGATAAAAAGGCAGTTTTGAGACTAATTTGATTTGTTCGTTAAGTGAAAAGTTACAGAGTCATTATGAAACTCAGTCAGAGGTTCATCTGACTTCAGTCAAAACAAACAGCCTTTCATTTGAGACTATAAGATAAATGCTATAAATGTCCATTTTCATGACTTGTGCAACAAGCAAAAATCCAATTTAAATTAAGCTCAAATCGAGGAATTCAAAAGTTGGATGTCTCAAAAGGTAAACGTGGCTATTTTTACAGAAAATACTCGTGCATGTCTCCTCATTTAAAGGCTAAGGACCATAAACTTACTTAAGTATGAACTTTAATTGTAGTTCCCACAATTCAGCACAGTTATTCACATTGAATAACTGTGCTGCTATTCTATTTTGAAACGGAGCATCTTTTATTCAAAAGCAAATACGCTTGCTCTGCAGATTGCAGGCAGTACATAAACACAGACGGAAAGGGTAACACTAGAAAAGACAGCATGTGGAGTCAACTTACTGGATTTAACAACAGCCTGAGTCTGTGCTGACGTCCCAGAGGCTATGTTGGTCAGCGCCCAAGCTGCCTCAAACTGAAGAGAGGGGCTGTGGAACGGAACGAAAGCAAACATCAGCCAAAGACACAAAGCAAGCGTTTCAATTTCCACAACAGGTAGGAGGAGATTTCCAAAGCAGATCGTTACATTTCCCAATGTCCCACATTGCCTCCCGTTTTAGGCGTTCCATGTTTTGACTAAACAGGAGACCATCATAATTTCCAAGAAAAACAAACTGATGCAGCACAATATATTATAAACAGACTTAGGTCCATACACACCTGACTCAAATTAAGTGTGTGTTTAAGCAGGAATATATTGTAAACCTGAAGAACAGCCGTCCTCATGGACCAACATTAAAACCTCAGATTTACAGTTTTAACTGAATTATTTTGACTTAACTGGGACACAAAACACTAAACAAGCCGTTTGGCATTATCAGTGGACAGGATCATTTCAATTCATCCCCATCATGGAAACATTTCATTAACAGACCTCAGTTCCGCATTGACAGATCACATATGCCTTTACTGAGAGGTCTATATCAAGCTTGGCTGTCTTCCATAAAAAGCTAAAGCCTCCATCTCTTTGTGAACACACAAGGATTAATCACATGAATACAAAGTTAATTTAAATCCAAAAAAACAAGATATTTTGTTCCATGCTATTGTAGTATGCCATGGCAAAAACATCACTTTTGTCCCGCTCTTACAACTTCCTCCATCCAAGCTATTCACCCTCCTGCATCAGTGAACACAAGGTCCTGGGAATTGGGGAACTCTAAGACACAAGAATGTTGATGTATTTGGCTTGGCCTGAGCTGAGAGGACCAGGCAGCAGCCCTGCATGTCTCCACACATTCATGTGTGGACACAGTGGGAAACGACAGGCTGTTGCATTCACATTCCTCATGTATCTAAAACATGTTACATTAGCATTAGAGCTAAACAAAAGTATGTGTGTGTGTGTATATATATATATATATATATATATATAAATAAAAGACATGTAGTTTTATTTTCATGTAAGTGGACTTACTTATCGTCCTTTTCCAGGCATTTAACTAAAATAGGCAGGATCCCAGACTTTATTAAATCATCGATAGGAGGGTTTCTGTCACTGGAGAGCAGTTTTCTGATAAAAAATACACAAAAAATCATTAACAAAAGAAAGAAAAGTCAAACATCACACTAAAGCAAACAGTTTTTATGTGTGGACACACAGAGGCACTCACCTGGCTGCCTGTACAGCACTGAGCTGTATAACTGGATTATCACTGGTAGCATTCTGTAGAGGCAGAAACACATGGCAGAAATTACAGCTATACCAGGTGACATGAAGATGCAGTTGTTGGTATGTTTGGGGAAAGACTAATGCATAACATTTTACCTGTAAGATGGCATCAAGCGTAACATTTTGCTGCAAAAAAAAAAAAAAAGAAAGAATGTGAAACCCTAATTTGCATATTTCATCAAGAACTAAGAAGAGTTAGCTGCATGAGTAGTACACTTAATTTTAAAAAAATATTTTGCATAAAAATGTTGAACCTAGTGCATTTTAGTAAAAACACAGGGTCAGATCTCGTTTACTTTGCTGTCATGAGCTTTAGGAGCGGCATCTTGTCCTCTGCGTCCGGCTCACTGACATGTTTATCTGTTGCACTAAATAAGCCGAATACTTTGTGACCTTTAAGATGAGTTTTAGCTTCATCTTTTCCTGCAGAGGTCTTCTTTTGCTCATGAATATAAAGAATAAATCTGCATGAAAGAAATGAGTCCATCCCAGCCATCTAGCTTTAGTTGCAACATCAATATTATAGATTCCTGATATTTTAAGATTTAAGCACATGCTCTCAAAATAAAAAACACGCTGATCAAGGCAGCTAAAAACCTGAACTATAGTAAGACTTTATATGCTTTTAATCCCAATATTAATAATTTTGTGCAAAGGAGACGTTATCACACCATCTTCTTAGTAAACACATTTAGCTCCTAACTCAGGGTAGATTATTGAAATCACATAGCATCACAGCTTTATTGATAATTCTGGTGGACTAACAGTTTTAATTCATTTCTAATCTCACTGAAAATGATCCTGTATCAGTCTGTATCAGTAAATTTAAAGATTCTGCATCAAGACGTTTCTTTGGGAACCTACTGGCATCCTCAATAATTAGATTTAATCAAAAATGTTTTTAATGTTTGCTCTTATGCCTTATCCATATTATTTCTCTAAATAATGTGAAACAACCCAACAATATAAATGCACATAAAAAATAATGCCTTATTGATTTTACACCCTCAGATAAGCCAGTCTCTCCCTTTACCAGAGACACACACTCTTACTTACTCCTTTGAAGTCTGAGTCGACATCAGAGTCGTCCAGACTCTCCTCCAGGGGGACATTTCTCTTCTTCAGTAAATGTTCGTCTCGTTTGTTCTGACAAAAGCAGAAAAAAAAAACAAGAGTTCAATGAGATAAGATGAACATTCATATGTTCCCGACTTCGTATAAAGTAACAGTGCATGTTGGTCTAACTCACTTTTCATTATTCAGTATGGCCTAATTTTAGAAACTAAGTGCTTAATCAGGGGAAGAGTTGCTGCAGGCTAATACACAAAACAAACATTCACCTTTGGAGGGAAACTAAATCCCAGTCTAACCCCTCACCACATGCTGTAACCCTGACAAGCACATACTCATTCAGCCTTAGTCTGTAAGGTATGTGAGTCAGTGGTAGGAGGAGATTCCCTTGCCCTACATTCTTGTGCATCATGCTGATGTGCGTCACTGATGACTAATCAGCTAGCGCAGTGCTTCTTGCTGCTCTGATCCAGCTAAAATGGAATGTGCCAGACTTTAGACCACCTCAGCACTCCACAAAACTCATATACATTTTAGGTTTTAGCATCACTAGCTGTGCCAGTACCAAATAGACAAATGCTGACTGTGCTGTAGATGATGTTTCTTTACCAATATTCTCAGATTTCCTCTGAAAACAACAAATATAAAGGAGAATATGAGTCTTGTGGCAATTAACCAGAAGCTGTAGCCTATACTATACTGTTAATGCTGAAGTTTTATTACATATACCCGTTAAGGATTTTGCTTTCCTACAGCAAGGTACAGGTGTCTGCACAGCAGTTCCACACCTCGCTGTGAGCAGGATCATCCGTTTATCATGGTAGCAGGTGAGCTGCAGCACATCCGACTAAACACACAACTTCAATTCTGGGTGTGTTGATTACATTGCACCAATTTAGCAGATGTCTTATTCCAAAACACCTACAAGTGTGGTGTGCAGCCTGATTTTTGCACTGATTGAGACTGCAACAGTTTCTAATTGGAGTAGGTGCTGAATGTTTTTGGTTGTGACTGAATGCTGGTGAAATGAAGACGGATTCGTAGAGCCATACTCGCAGTTAATAAGCAAGCTCTTGTACTTTTAAGTCATGCAAGTCGGTGTGCAAAAAGGAGTCGTGTGATTTATTATGAAAAATTGCTTAACTTGCAAACAGCAGCATATTACTGGTGCGTTTTCCTTTTATACATCCACAGATGAGTCCGACCAATCAAAGCTCTGCTGTGTTTCCACGTCACTGAATAGCCTCATGTCAGCTGAAACCTCAGCAGACGCAATACTGAAACTATAAGTTATGTTTTACTGCTTACAACGAAAATCCCTTAAAACAAATTGTATTCTACTGAAAAATACATTTAAAAACTACATCCCCAGAGTCTGAAGACATCCTCAACTAAAAACACATGCTAAATCTTCATCAGACTACAATAGAATCACATTTAGAGCACTTCCTCTTCCCCTTTTGAACCCACAAAT
>JBAMIG010000013.1:8465940-8519046 GCA_037177335.1 Kiunga ballochi | reverse complement strand
AACATCAGGTTGCCAGTCCATCGCGGGGCCAACATAAAGACACAGGAGAATTTACGGACAAATTACCTTAAACATTTATGATGCATCTTCATTATACTTTAATGGCGAGAGGAAAACGGCGTACCTAGAGGCAACCCCTTGCTCGAAACCACCAACCTTCTTGCCGTGCGGCCACACTGCTAACCACTGCAACACCGTCCAGCCAATCACTCAGGTGTTACTGTAGCTCACCTCCCAGTGTCTACCCTCTGGAAGACTGGTACCAGTATGTAGCTCCATCCATTACACCTACAATTCTGACCAGTTTCCAAAACCCAGCTAATGAAAAAGATGAGCGCAGCCTGATGCTGAGCCACTGTGACTTACTGGGCTGATGAGATGTTGGGGCAGTAATGACTGGATGAAATTTGCAGTTGTTACCTTCATCCTAACAAGGAACCTGTAGGAAGTCACTGCCTTTTTTAATTACCTACACACATGCAACTGGTTTCCAGCTCTGTAGAAAGTACTGCTTTAGTGCTCCTATGGATAGTTAGAGCAGTCTCTTGTGGAGATTTTCAGCTTTTCCAAAGTTCCCTTTGGTGCTTTTGATCCCCTCCAGTGATAAACGCCTGCCTCGCTTATTCTGAGAGCTTCAGTGGATGGCCCTCTCAGCACAACCACCATTTATTTTCCATTTACTTTGCTTTGTACCTTTAGGACATGAATACTGAAATAATGTGAGATTCCCACACAATTATGGGATTTCTGAAGCAAAATAGGCACCATCTTATTTAAGTGATTTATATCAAAGTGGGTGGATTTATAGATGCCTTGTAGACATGAACCGCTGATGTCACCGACAATGTTATTTAGGTTGGAATCCCATTTCTCCTCCTTGTCATCATTGTGCAAATAATTATATTGATAAATAGCTTGTTCATCCATACATTGTTTTTAATCTATGAAAAGCACAGTGTTTCATGTCAAACAGCAACACAAACTAAATTTGGTTGGATTTTGAGATCTTGGCTGATCTATTATGTCTGTGCAACACCGTAGTACAACATAATGGGCTCAAAATAAACAGAAGCTGAATGAAATACCCAGCAGGTGCAACATACTCATTTTAACCTCTTCATTCATTGTTTTTTTTCCTACTGTGGTTACTATCATTATGCCACACACACACTAAGAAATGACATCACAAATCTCAGAAAAAGATGAGCATCATCCTTGCAAAACAAACCTACAGTGTTTTGTCAAGTTTTATTTACACCCAAAAACGTATTTTAGCTCACACTGCAATCTATGCCATCGATGAGGCATAGACAGGATTTATCTGCAAGCTTCAGCTCCATTTCAGCTTCAGCACCTTAGAAGTATAACTAAAATAAAGTACAATTGTTCCAAAACCAAAAGGAGTGCTTAAACACACCTCTATGTAGAGCAAGCAGAGTACTTCTACATGGAAGAAGCTACTCCATCAAACTACAGCATGGTAATATTTGAGTTTAAGTCCCTTAAGTGGCTACAAGAGAAGTTTTAATGACTTGTTTTTAACCATATGCCAGCCATTTTCTATATAATTATTGAATAAAAACACACTTTATTTATCCTAAAGGGAAACTATAATGCTGTACTAGTTATTTATTGGAAAACAACAATAATTCATAACTTACAAGAATGTAGGGAGAGCAACGCAGGACTGATTTTTGGTAACCACCTTTCAGTTTTGCATTGGATGCTAAACCCAAGCTAGCTTCTTGGATAAGGAAAACATTTTTAGCTGGATATGACGAAGCTTTTTAGGAGTTCGGGGTAATAATCACCACGTCCTAACAGGCCTTTAGTTAAACAGCTAGCAAGATGCCAAGTAGAAATGATCATCGTTACACAGGATCATTTTTAACAGAAAAAAACTCAAATATATATATACATATATATATATATAGTGAACTGAGCCAAGCATGTTGAGTTTTAATATGAAACTACAGTAACTCTACAGCATCTCACACATCCTTTCTTATACAAAGATATGAGCAGACAAATATTGGAAGAATTTTGTTTGGTTCATAATATTTGTAGCTTTACATCAAACGGCTATATTCTGTTACTGACTGAATGTGTGTTAAGGCAGGGCGCGCATATCTACTCACCTTTCTCAACTCAACTGTCACCTCGTTTCGATGTCTTCTCATAGTCTGTAAAAGAAAACAATGATCAAGTATACACTTTAAATTGCATACAAGTTATTCAAATGGGTACAATAACAAGATATTCTATATATATTTTGGTCCCAATGATACCAGTCACCATCAAACTGAAAGTTGATTGGTCTATAAAGCAAATAAAACACATCCCAAGTGATAGAAGAACATTTAACGCTTCAAGTAATTGCTGCGTTTGCAAATCTGTTGGGTTTCAATCTCATCCAGAACAGTTTAAGATGGTCAACGATCTTGTGACTGTTTAAGGAGGTTCATGTTGCGTTTCTAAATAGCTCTTACATCAACCGGAATAGTCATAAGTCAGGAAGGCTGTGGAGCAGAGGGGTGTCTCCCAATTACCACTAAAATAACAATAATCCCACCACACTGGTGCAAAAAAACCCCACCTTTTTACAGTGATCAGTCAGAAAAATTAATGGTAACTGGTTAAACTTTTTTCTTCAATATTAAGTGGTTATATAGTAAATATAGGGCCACAAAAATAAAAACAGATCCAAATTTGTTATATCCAGGAGCACTAAGAAGCAGCTTAAGGCAGGCAGTGTGTGTAAAGTTGTTCCTATGTAGTTTAATACTGCTTTTTAATATCAGAAATGAACAATCTGTTAAGGCTGACCTAAATAAACAAATCCAAGCTGGCAACCCCCCTTCCCCTAGACTGAGTCATCCATTTAGAAAACCTGAAATTCATGCAGGGGCTCCAAGAGAGTCCTGGTCAGACATCCAAGATGCCTGAAATAGCACCAGGAATGCACTTGGCAAAGACCTTCATGGTAGCCATGTGCTTGTCAGTCTGACTCCAAGTTTCAAAACAACTAGCTATCTATGGACTTTTTTTTTAAGGTGATGGTGAAATTGCCACTCAGAGGGATTTGGAGGTGCCATTTTCAGTCTTACATTTGTTTGGAGATTATCTAAGGATTACCATTAGATCAGAACAACCCAGCACAAGTGTGTCTTTGTTAGTAAACCCTTTGGCTAAAAGAAACATTTTCTGATAAATTCCTGAAATGACATACATAACTAAATCATATAGAGTTGCTTTTTTATTTTAGATGGATCAACAAGGGTTTCAAGAGCGGCTTTAATCTTATGTTTGGTCTTCTGTCAATGAGACTTGTAAACAAATACTGTGATATTTATAATTAGACTGGTTAGCTTCGGAAAGGACCAGCAACCTGCGTTTTCTGAAGAAGATTCACAAGAAAAAAGTGTGAAGACATCTGTGTTTTCCAACAATTATAGCTTGGAATGCATTTACCCCCAGCGATGTGTTATTGTAACACTGTACATCCGGAGCATTACCGTTTAGACACGAGATCTAAGAGAACATTGCAACGTTAGTCAGTTATAATTAACAGGTCTGATAAGTAAGCAACTCTAATGTCTCTTTACAGAGATGTGCTTACGCCCAACAGTATTTCTAACGCTTTGGTCTAGCTAAATTAGCTAAATATTTTACGTTTACTGACATAAAAGAGGAAAACCGCACTAGGGTCATAGCATAATTATCATTCAGCTAACCGTTTAATGTCTTAGCCAGCTTGCTCACCTGGAAATGCATGCTAGCAGTTTGCTTGACGTTAGCGGGTTAGCAAGGTGGGGTAGATGGGCGGGTGCAGACCTGTCATATAATTATTCGTAAATCACTATTAATATTTGTGAGTTTGTCATACATTCATATATAAACGCTTAAATTAATTAGAGTCGTCCAACGATAAACCAAACACATCTCAGAGTGATAAAGCCGGGCAGGCCCAGCCTCGCTTGCGACCGGTGTCCGTCCAACTAGCTAGTTAACGTTAGCCGACAGTGACAGCTACGTCGCTTGCCCTTAATTCTCCAACTACGCCGTGGCGTGCTGCTCTGAAACAGTGGCAAATAAAGTTTGGGTAGCGACTACTGATCAGTGGATAAACATAATCTCCGTCGGTGTTTATAAAAGAAGTTGCCGATCATCGGATACAGCAGCACGTTTAATGACGAACTCTTTACGATAGCTTATATTAGCTAGCTAACTAGCTAGCTGGCAGGCTGTCTGAGCGGTAGGCAAGCAGGAGCCAGGCTACCAAACGAGGCCCAGAGACTTTCGGGGGCGGAGGGGTTAGTTGATTTTTTTTTTCCAGTTATTATAACTCTATTCGTGATAGTCACACTTGTATCTATATGTGAGCTCACCTCGACATCACGCCCCTTGTTTTTAAAGCTCTTGATGCGGTGGTTCTCTAAGCCGGCGTTTTCTGCCATGGCTGTACGGGGTTTAGCTATCACTCCGGCTTTATGTATCTTCTCCGTCAAAGACGAGGCACGGCAGCTCCTGTGCGGCTGCTGGCTTCAGAGAAGGAGGACGTAACAGTTCGCAGTGAGGGGAGGAGTTAAGGCTAACCTTCTGCTTCGTGCTGGGCTGTCCTGGTTTCCTCGGATTCCCTAAAAGCAATTTTACCAAGGAAAGAAAATGCCGGGCCACAAACTTATACTGTAAGTATTAACTCAGCACAAATCTTATTGCATTTTTGTGGGATTGGTGGAAAACACATTTAAATTACGACTTACTTTAATGCGTAAGTCAATTATTAATCTATTTTGTTAATACATTTGATGTGCACTTAATTTCATCTTCAACAAAAAAAAAAAGCCTCCATAAAGAATCTGACCTTATTATTTCTAGTTTATTAATATAATTCCAGGCACAAACGTTAATACATGTTGGCTCTGTAAAATCTAGGTAGGGTTATCATTTGCAAACGTCATTAACTACATGTTTTTTTTTTTATTCCAACCACAAGGAAAATTGATCAAATATTAGAATTAAGATATTATACTATTTTTAAAGTAAATGTGTAGTTCTATATGAAAAAGTTGAAACAGGAGCAAATAAAAGCGTGGAAAGTAACAGGGAAACATAGAGAGCTATTAAAGCAGCGTTTGCCAGCTTATTAGATAAACTGGAATCAGTCTTGTTAAATAAGGCACAGATTCAACAATCTGCAATAAAGTATCTAAAAATTGTGGAACAATCACAGAAATATTTTTTTCTAAATAAAATGATTGATTTAGAAAATTCTGCTGTGAAAAAAATTGAAAGAATTAGGAGAAATCTCTTTATGCATTGTACCAAGCCTAGTTTAAAAATAAAGTAGAAGTAGAAATTGCTGCAGGAATATTTACAGAAATCACTGTTTGTGAACACTGCTTGCCATGCAATCCATGTAAGTAATACAACAGAGGTGTCATAATCATTCCATAAAGGCTGTAGGCCTGCAGATTTTAGATGTTTCCCTGCACATGATTTAAATTAAACAATGCTCCTTAACAGCTTGTCAAGTCCTGAGCATGTTGACCCCGTATTCTGATGTGAAACTCAGCAATGAGGACTAGCCTGTGTCCTGCAGACACAGGAGATGAGGAGCCATATAACTAAAAAAAACAGTTAAGATCCTGCATGTCTGATTTTATGAGTTTGCATTAATGTTCAGAACATGGACAGCTTACACATACAGTATGTGAAAATGTCATTTATTATCAGTGCAGAAAAGTGCATGAAGGTTTTGGAGCAACATGTGTTTCCATCCAGACCTTCTAACTCTTAAAAAAATTACCTTAAATATGTGGAAACCACACACTGCCGCCATCACAACAGCATGGCTTTGCATGGGGAGAGTTCAGGTGAACCGGCTTGCCTTTAGTTCACATTAACAGATCATTTTAGGCATAAAACTCCAGCAACCACACTCCTCCCTCCACACAATTCTGTAAAGAGGCTGCTTCACAATATAAACCTCACCATGAAAATCATACTTTTCTTCAAATGTCTGTTTCAACATTGGATATGTTGTTTATAATCCACTGGGAATAAGGTACATGTTAATTAGATTAGTTGATTATAGTTTTCGTTTTTTATTTACATTTTAAACAGCATCCCAGCTTTTTGGGATTAAAGTTTTAAATTAATTTGCTATCCAGCTTTGTTTGTGATCTGAGCCCAACACGATTTACAGCCAAGAAGACATTTTTTTTCCAACTTCAGGCAGACTTTTATGAACTTTTTTTGAATCTTTGGACGTATTTTGACTTAAACTCCAATCAATTTTAGTAGTTGTCTGGAAGGAATTGTGAACACAGGAATTTTCAAAAGTATTTTTCACAATACGGGTAAAAATAAACTTCATAGCAGATAGTTTTTACTGTTTAAGTTCTCAAATGCAAAAGCTTGATGGTTTCTTTTGCAAAAGGTCAATAGAAACTATGCTTCACTTGTTTACAATCAAGACAGGAGTTTAATACCGTAAACACAAACATTTAATGGATCAACACTATTTGGAATCATACAATAACATCATTAGTGCAAACAGAGACAAGCGCTTGAAATATTTGACTGTATTAATTTCAGCAGCAGATATGCAATGCCAATACAACACAACAGATTGACATTAGTAGATAGATCTCTGATCAGAGACAACCAGCGCCAGCTCTGGTAATATCCTGATGGAATAAATACACTGTAAAGATCCGAGGATGAGAAAAAGGCTTTTCAGAGACGTGGTGTGAAAATGAATCCTTTTACTGCCATTTTTCAGCCATTTAAGAAACATGTGACTAAAACATTTCCAGGCATCACCTGGAATGTGAACAGATTTGCTTGTTTAGTGTTTTCAAACCCCTTTCTGCGTGGAGACATTAAATGAAGGCGTCCACATTCCCGTTTTTATTCCCTCTTCATTAATCTGTTAAAACTCTCAGGCCAAAACTAAAAAAATACAAGTTTCTGATAGAAAAATCTTTTAATCTGGAACTGAAATAAATAAATATGCGTAGTATGCTGAGATGCAAGTAAAACATTTAGCATCTTAAAATAAAGTATTGTGAATAAAACATGGCTTCTGATCCAGAAATAAGGAAACCTTCTACCGTCGGATCCTCAGCTTTGTTTCTGCACACACACTGAGGATATAAGCAGCAACTTTCCAACAATATGATTCAGTTTGATTACCGCTGATGCAAGGCAATTATTTTACAGTCTTCTGCACAGACAGAGAATCCCCCAATGATCAAACCCATCTTTATTCAGACACTCCATCCCTGGTCCAGAGCAGCAGTAAAGACGACAGGGTAACCAGGAAAAACTAAACAAGATGCACTTAAGCCACATATAACAATAATATCCAATAAAAGTCAAACTGTAGTGTCACAGAGGTTCCTATGAAATTTAGAGGAAGGCGGCAACACAACGAGAAGCTGAGGTGCTCTTTTAGAAGATCTGTTGTTCAAAGAGGATCTTCTCAAATCCTTGTGGTGGTGTGTGATAGAAGTCGGTGAACTGGCAGTCTAAGATGGCACTGTCATCCACTGAAACAGCACAAAGCAGACAAGAAAGCACAGAGTTAGACACTTAACACTTTTTTCCTGATGATCCTATGAATTCCTGAAAAGCAAATGTAATGGCTAAACCAGCGCTGATCCTGAAAGACCAAAAAGTTTACCAATAAAGTGAAGTTTTGTCATGATGAGCAAATAAAGAACAACATGATTGCTTTACAAAGACAAATAATTACATGATGGAAACGTGTCTAACACCAGAGTACACATGATTCATCCCAATTACAGGAAAAAAAGAGAGAGAAGTGAGGTAATGTGTTGATATTTTCACTTTGGTCTTATGGAAGGACAGGACAGAACTTAGCCAGAATACAGCTTCTGTGGAAAGGAGCTAGCTAACGATAGCATAAACTGAGCATGCTTTCAGCACAGGGCAAGGAGCTACCACTGTTCTAAACTGCCTCTTCTGTTTTGGATCTCGATGTGAACATCATCATATTCATCTGTTGCCACGATCCTCCAGTAAAAAAATCTGCAGCTGGGACGTACCGGATAAAACAATCTGGACCAGTTAGTTTGCATCTCAAACTCTTCCATGTTAGTGTGAAAACTGCTTTTGGTGACTGGTTTTCAAAGCAAGTAACAAGTAAAAGTGCAGTTGCAAAGAAGATATTGGTTTAGTTATAAACACTGCAGTGCTTACAGCAACGAAGAGTGTTTATGGGAGTTAAACAGCTGGTATCAGTGTAAAATTATATCTACTATACAATACAGTTTTATGCAAGTCAAACAGATTGTAAATAGTGGAAAAGATGCAGACATGCTACCCTCTAGTGGGATACACAGGAACTGCAACAGCATCTCCTGACATGACTGGAATAACCAGCATTTTATCCTCTAAAAAAACATGTTTTAAAAGCTGCAAACCCAGATGCTGATTGTTATATAATCTTAATATCTTCTCAGTTAAACTGTGGCTCGCATCGGTGCAAATTCATGCACAACTTTTTCTATTAAGCCGTTTACAGACTCAACAAACTGATCCTACTGTACAACTTCATCTAAAAGCATCGCTCTTGCATAATGGGCCTTAAATGTAACCTAACTTAACCTCAGTAAGCTAATGAGCATAAACACCAGAAAATATGCTTACCATAAACAACGGGGTATACGGTCCCCCGGATTCCTGAGGCAGGACAGTGCATGTTCTTTCCGTTCAGATATAAATTCAGTTCCACGTGGTCATATGTGATACCCTGCAAAACATCAACATGCATGTAAACATAATGCAACATTCCAGTAAACATTTTTTAAATCATAGATAATTTTCAAAAAGGTCCTTAGCTAAGCAAATAATCTTAAAATCATCATAAATATTCCTACACTATACATTTATATTATACATATTTATTCAGTGAGGCCCTGCAATGGACTGGTGAACTGTCCAGGGTGTACCCTGCCTATCGCCCGTTGGCAGCTGGGATAGGCTCCAGCCCCCCCGCGACCCCGTTAGGGACAAAGCAGTAGATAATGGATGGATGGATGTTTATTCAGGGAGTGTTTTTGCATTTGGGATGCAGCAGGGAACCAATTCGTCTAATCTTTTACTTCTAAGAGGAAGTAACCGTTAACTTTGCTAGCTCAGCTAGCACCGTGCACAAAGGACCAACCCAGGATATAACACGACACCCCAACGGACCTAAGGAGACTTAGGAGCTGCAAGGCCAGAAAGAGACACCAAAGTGAGTGGAAAAAGTAACGGTTGTGGACTCATAATGTCTGTCAACAATCACTGGTATAATTCAGGACATATCTACTTAAAGACAGTCTTGTGTTGGCTGTGTTCTCAGACTGCTAGCTGTTAGCTTGCAGCCATACTATCTGCTGAGGGAGTTCAGTCATGTGATCACCATCTGTGTTTACATTCTCTGAAAGCGGACGCAGCCACTGCAAATGTGAAGATCCACTCTGTCACAATAAGGCTGCAGACTCATCACCTATTCTATGCATTTTATTTTAGTTCTTTTGTATTGAAGAGTCTTCTTTTGTTTACGTATAAGCTGCTGGAAATTACATTTCCCAGAGGGAGTCATTCCAAAGAGATCAATAATGTTACGTCTTCTTATTAATGTGATGACAATCAGATAAGAGTCGAGCTTTTCTCAGTACAGGTTACAAGCATGCTGCTATCTGAGGCACAGTTCCAATAAAAGTGTCATTTTTCTGAATAACACTGGGTCCATGTTGCAAATGCTGGTACAAACAGGAAGAAATGACATTATGTGCTACAGTGTAATTGTTACAGTCAGGCTGAAAATAAACAACTTTGCACCGGGTTAATGATTCCTGCTGGTCTCTTAACAGGAGATCTCAGAAACACAGAACCGTTTTGAGTATCTGACAAGAGGACATTTATAAACTTGGTTCAAAACTGGAAGCAGACAGGACCGAATGACCATGATTAAATGATTTTAATAAAGAAAATAAATAAATACATTGTGCTTACCACAATGTCACCCTCCTGGGGAAGGCTGTTTGCCGGTAGCCGATTCTTCTCTTCATTATTGTGGTACACTGACCCGTCATGCCTCAGAACCAGGCTGTTTGTGTCTCTGCCTAAAGGCACTTGGTTAAGATTGGCTTTCTGGGTGGCCACGCCGATTCCCCACACACCTGCCGTCAAAGACAGACATTTTATTCACATTAGGATATAAAAAGGAGCTACAAAGGTACAACAACATGCAGGACTCACATGCGTTGCACATCTGCAACTATACAGTTAGTATAACGAAGCAGCATATACAGCTCCAGAAACACACACAAAGATCACTGCCAAATGATCATTTTCTCCAGTTTTCCTCTCTTAGGTGGAGGTACTGGTGAGCTGAATAACATACAGGGTAGTAAACAACTTTAAAAGAAATTAAGCTCTTACCAGTAGACTGGATCTTAAATTCACAATAACTTTTGTTCTGGTGCAAAGGAGCGTTGGCCAGGCAGCCTCCGGTACCGCATATCCTCCGACCACTCTTCACAATGACAACATCAGTGCCTGCAACACAATCACAATGAAGCCACAGGTTACTATTCAGACTTTTCTCTTTTGCTTCATATCCAAAAGATAATTGTTTAGTTGGTGAAGTTTCTTAAATGCAAAATGTAACTGGGAATTAGAAAACATATGCAGAGTTTGATGTTAAGTCTGGTGTGTGTCGGGTGTGTTGCAGCAGGGAAAGTCCTGACACTTGCAAGACTGCAGCCCTGGAAGACCGGAGTTGTCCATCCTGGATTTAGAGGCATAGCGAAAAAAGCATTTGATTAATTTATCATCAGCAAATGTGAGTATCTCTATAAATAGACGTATGGTAAGAAGCATTTAAGTTTATGTTAACACAATGCCAAGGAGGAAAGACATCAGTCGTGATGATGAGAGAAACAGTATGTGCTGGACAATAATCTGGAATATCACACGGTCATTTCATTTAGCAGGAACAATGTTTATTCACAGTAGTAGCCGTAAGACCTGTGGATTTTGTAGTCAGCCATCATTACTGATGATTATCAGATCATTGCAGAGTCAAGTCTGAGGTCATCTGACAAACAGCAAATCTTAGTCAAAATTTGGTCATATAACAAGATAATGATCTTAAAGAGGCCAAATGAAAGAAAGAAAAAAGACTCAGGTGATGCAAGGTTTAAAGTTCAGATCTCAGTCTGACTAAAATGATGTGGCAGGACCTTAAGACAGCAGTAAATAAACAAATCAATGCAAATCATAATGCATCGAAGAAAGATCACAAAGAAGAGAAAGCAACCATCCCTCCAGAACAATGTAAGAAACTAATATTATAAAGAATGGCATAGAGTCTGGTTCTACAAGCTCCTGTGTCATTGGCCTGTACTATATCTTTATACCATTTCTGCTCTTTTTACCTAACTAGATAACTGATTGTGGTGTTTTCATTAATATGAGGTTGAAATTACTTAGCTTTTAAACCTGTAAGGAGGGATAGTTTGGATTTGATTTTTAACGCCTGTGTTTCAATTCCAGTGATATTTCTCTTTTGGTTACTGTATCATTTAAATGTAATAACACCCTTGAATATAAATCATTATGAAAGAAAAGTATTTACTTGCAGCATGTTTATGTTCGTTTTGGAGGTTTGCATCTGTACATTTGCTTCTTCATTACAGTTGCATGATGCTGATTAGATTTTACATATAACAAAATCTTCTGCTAGGTTACTGTCCTAAAATGCACATTCATATATTTAAATCAATTCAAACTGTTTTTGTGAATTTGGTAAGTAAATAGGCTATTGGCTCCGACCACTATCAATATCAGACAGAATATTTACAGTTTATTTTACATGCAAGTTGCATCTATCTAGATAAGTTAAAGACTTACGGTTGAATGTATCTGAGTAATTATCTGCTTTTAAATGCCAAGGATAACGGGTTTAACAAAGTGTCAAAGGTTTTGACTGAACGAGCAGTGCTGGCTAGCAAGCTAAATTCTACGGCGGAAGTGGGAGACCATCATGTAACGATCGCGCAGCCAGCGGGATGTCAGGTAGGCATCAGCTGCAAAAAGTTATCATGAACTTACTTACCCATGTGGTGAGTATCCAGCTGAACAATGGGCATCTCTTTGAGGGGAATGTGCCCTGATCCGCCCTCTCCACAACAGCCAAAACAACACGTAAACATCGCTGCCATTCTTGCTCCAACTCTAGCGACACATCCGGAAAAGATCACTTACCATCAAACCAAAGAGCGCATGACATCAAGACGTTAAGAGGCGTCTCTAACGCAACAGTGCCACGTCGCGGTGGAAGTCGGAACTGCATTAGCTCCCGCTCCCTCACTGTATCCAATCACAGTGGGTAAGATAGGCAGTTGCTTCTGATGGCATGGAAACAAGGGAAGAAAAATCGAGGTCAAAATTCATCCACGTGACTAAGTAACTATTGGGTATCGATGTTACATAACCTCAAATGAACTGAAAGTGGTTAATGAAGGGGATGCATAATCTATTTTATAGGTAAATCGGTTATATAAGCATTCATACTGAAGAAGATACCTAGAAGTTTGTTTTATTCAAGTTTGGCGCTTCAAATTTTCTCAATGGCTGGGTGTTAGCTTCCTTCTGTCTGCCAGATGTTCAACATTGACGTTCATTTTTATATAAGCTAATGTAGTTTATGCGGGCACGCTTGGATATTTCAGTGCATTAGACACTTATAGCTGCATATGTGGATGAGCAGCAACGAAAGTGAGCAGAAACGTGCCAGCCTGAGCTAAGTTGACAGCTTTTCACGCTGTTATGTTTTGCATGGCAACAGCCCCTCCCCCATCCGTCCAGCAGAGATCCTCTGCAAATTACCTGCAGGTGACAAAAGTATAAACCTGGAAGTAATTTCGAAATGTAGCGATCAAAAGCCCTCACAACACACGGTTCCACATTTAGGTCAAAACACAACTCATTTTAGTTTATCTTCACACAAACGTACACAAATAAAGTTAAGACTAATCTTCTTTGCGGTACCGAAAGAGTTAACCGTACACCCGGAAAAGGGTGAAGTCTGCACAGCAACAAGCGCCATGATTACGTTGCACGAGCCGCTCAGCAGCTGGTGAGTGATTCTTTTGGTCCAGTGGTTGTATGTTACTATGCGCTTGCAAAATCTGTCACAGCTCTTCTTCGGTACGTTGCCAGTAGAAGCAACACTAATGCGGACTCAGCTTGTCGATAATTTGCCGCATTGGATTGGTTAAGAGACGATCATTCCGAGCTAATTTCAGCTAACCACCATCCGGCTGTTCTGCAATACAAAACAAAGGGGAAAATAACTAGTTGGTGTAGTTTTTATACTGTAGGGTTACAACCCACGTTTACTTAGAAGCAGCCTGCGAGGTTTTGCGGTTTTCTTTCCAAGTGGTAGCGGATTTCAAAGAGCGGAATGTCGCTTGGCCGCAGTGCAAAGGGAGCGCTTGGCAACGCTCGTGCCAGTGTTTTACGCGGGCACATCCATGCAAGCCGGTTTCACTTTCAGGATGGGAATACTTCAAACCCTTCTGGGACGTGACTCCGAGATCTGTATCCTTTGCGATGCTCTTGTAGCATTTTCTTGTGATTTACTATTTTTCCATCCTTAATGGTCGGCATCCCCCTGAGTGTGGGTGTGTAGCCTATTATGTTGCCCCCTTTTTTTTATTGAGTGTTTGATTTATTGGTTTTTGACGCCTGGGTGATGTGTTGGTGTGTTTTTACAGGATGCAATGGAGCAGCTGGAAGAGGAGCTTACGTGTCCGGTGTGCTGCGGTCTCTTCGAGGACCCGCGGGTCTTGCTGTGTTCACACAGCTTTTGCAAGAAATGTTTGGAAGGACTCTTGGAGGGGAACCGTCCAGCTTTCAGAACACCTCTCAAATGTCCCACCTGCCGCAAAGAGACCCCTCACAATGGCGCAAATAGCCTGCAGATCAACTATTCTCTACGCGGAATAGTTGAAAAGTTCAGCAAAATAAAGGTGATGCCTAAAATGTCTGTGTGTAAACGTCACAGCGACCAGCCTCTCAACATATTCTGCTCTACTGATTTGAAGCTCATTTGTGGATTTTGCGCAACAACGGACGAACATAAAGGGCACAAGTTCTGCTCCTTGGATGCTGCATATCAGCAGGAGAAGGAGGCGTTTGAGAAGCTGATTTACGGTGTGGAGAGCTGGCAGAGCGCAGATGTCCTGTCCTGCCTGGAGACGCTCCAAGTGGGTAAAAAAAAGGCGCTCCAATCGGTGAGCGGGGACGCGGAGAAGGTGGCCGACTATTTCGATAAACTCATCGGCGCACTTGAATGCAAAAGGAATGAGATCCTATCCGACTTTGAGACGCTGAAACTGGTGGTGATGCAGGCATACGACCCAGAGATCAGCAAGCTGAGTGCTGCGCTGGAAGAGCAGAAAGCAGCGCTCAGGATGGCAGAGTCTTTCCGGAGCGTCACAGACCCCTTGTGCTTCCTGCAGCAGATGCAAGAATTTCGGGAGAAGTTGAAGATCCTCAAGGAGACGCCCCTGCCCTCTCAGAAAGACACGGACGTCGGTCCTTTTGTGCGCAATTTCGACGTTAAAAAGTGGGATTCCATTCAGCTCAAAGACGTGGACGTCATCTCCGTCCCCCACGAGAGTGGCACGTACAGAATCAGCGGCTCGCGGATGCCAATAGGCCTACCCCGACGGGTCCTTCTCTCTCTGGCTTCCCTTTTGCTGCTCGCTGTGCCATTCCTGCTCCTGTCACGCATCGCTCCTGAAGCGTCCTCCCAAATTGAACCGTTTGTTTCTCAGATTTCTTCCCGCACAGATGCGTACCTGCAGGGAATGAGTGACATGTGCACACGTTTGATGGATGCAGGTCAGGAATGCATCAGCAAGTTAGTTGACTCCACTGCCCGCTTTATTGGCAGTTGTAAATTATATTAATCTGGCATCTGAGAAAGGATTAACACCTTGTTTACAATGTTTGTTTGTTTTTTATTTAGCCTATTTTTATGCCGTTTTGCTGAATTTGTAACCATTTATTCCAATCAACTAATTCCGCCTTGTTACATTTATAGACACTAAAATTTGGCTTCAGTACCTGCACACTATTCCTTTTTTATACTCGGAACTTTTGTTTTACTTGTCAGATTATTTTTGACAAATAAACCTCAGACTTTTGAATCATTTCTGTTTTTTTTTTCTTTTTCTGCGACAGAACAAATCAGCTGTAAGGAGAAGGGAGAGAAATACAGTTGGTCCATGGCCTGCCCCATCTCACTGAGCGCGCTCTGCACAACAGTGATGCTGCAACCTCTCCAAGGTTACAAACGTTACATAATGGGGCCATGTGAAATATTCAGCAGGCTGCAGATACGGTGCAAGAAAAGAAATGCACATTTTACCCTGTGATCTATATATAAAGGCTCCTAAATGTATCTTTTGCTCCAGATTTTTACCCCCAGATCCATTTCAGTTCATGCATAACTATCCAATCCATCTCATCACGAATCTAATCAATGCCTTTTATTTTTATAATGTAGCATTGATAAACCAGAGCAGCATTTAATATATGATCGTTGTCACCGTGCAATTAAAACAATGAGATTTTGTTTGTCTTATAAAAACTTTTTGGAGTAAGTTTAGGTTTTTTTTTCATAACCAGTGGTCCTAGTAACAAAAGAGTCTGATCAAACGAACAAACATTTACCAGTTTTCCTTCCTCTCTCCTGTAGGATGCCTTAACGGTGAGGAGGTAAATCCTAAAACCAGACCACAAAGTGCATCAGTGATGTCAGCACTGGCCGTAATTCAGGATGCACGTCATAGCTCAGCTGTACATATATATATATAGAGAGAGATCTGTTGCCAGGCAAATATAGGAACAAAATAAAGAACTACGTTAATATTTCAATTTCCATGCCACGCAGATTTAAGTAGCTACAAAATACAGTTTAAATAAAAGTCCAATTTAGCAGCCTAATAAAAATGTATGTACAAAAAGCCCGCTACAACCACGGGGTTCTACTTTATATCAAAACGAGTCCTATAGTAATAAAAAAAGAATTAAAATGTATAATTCACAGTAACTAAGACAAATGTCCCTGCAGCCTTAATTCTCACTTTTTCCGCGTATATTGGCTACATGATGCGAGGGCTTATTTTTAATACAATTTAAATTCTTTTGTGTAATTCAAACACAAATCAATTGAGCATTTTTTCTGAGTAAAATATTTTTGCAATTAAAAAAAAATTGATAAAAACCGCAACCTGCTGTGTGACGCAGATAATTCTGCATTGTTGAAATCCTGATATGTACCGAGAATTAAAAAGGAGAAATTATATGGTAACAGATCCTAAGTTTAACAGTATTAAGGATGAGATAAAAGGAATTTGGGACCACTAATGATGACTGACTTCTCACACACACACCGATGCAAATGGAGATGTCTGTTTTTAAAGGGAAAAAAAATTAACGCACGTAAAAAGTATTTTACTATCAACACAGGGAATAAAACTTAAATGTAAAATATTTGGTCATAATTTTTTTACTTAGGCAGAGAAAAAAATACAATGTTGCTGACATTTTTTATAGCCTACGTGTTCAGTAAATTCGCCTGGATGTTTAAGATACCATAGCCTATATTTTCATGAGGATATAAATGTCGCCGTTAGAGGACAAAAAAAAGTCCTTGAAACATTTAATCCTCAAAACAATGTTAAAAAAAATAAAGAAAAACACGTTTAATCAACTCAAATCTCACCAGTTATTCCCATAGAAATCAGTGAGCGGCCTGTGGGCCAAACGGAGGCAGGCAGCAGCAGCATTCAGGTGGCTTTAGAGGCCCAAACCTTTTAGAAAAAACTAAACTGATCCCATGATCTCACAAAAAAAAAAGTATGGTCAGATTTGTTTAATAGGTTCAACCACTAACTAATCTGATTTCTAATCTGCGGTTTTTCCCCCCATGTAGTTATGTCTTCATGTAAAGCTTATAAATTCAAATTCAGCAACGGCATCATTAATCCCACACACACTTAAATTATCTGCAGTCTACAACCTGACACTGCGGGATTTCCCAAATACTTTCATAGTCCATTGGGTCCGAGGGCCAGCATGCACAGTAAACTATTTTAGTTTTGGTCAGCATATTAAACATTTTTACTTTCATAATAATAAAATAATCTAAAAGTAATTCTGCAGACAGAAACCAGGTGGATCGTGGGGGTAAACATCCAGTTACATTTTAAGAAAAAAAAAAAGACTGGACAAAAAAAAAAAGCAACCATACAGTTTATCAGTCTTGTGTAGCAGAATGATATGAAGCAATGTGGATCCCGCCTCGCGCTCATCAGGCCTCGTGACAGCAGCAACAGCCGCACTTCGTAGCGCTTATCAGCGGCTCGCTGGTTAGCAGAAAATCCCAAACTGGTCCATTTGCACCAAGTTTTGCGGCAACGGGAGAGATAATCACGTTTAAAGAGAGAAAAGTCGCATTTAGTGAACAGCAAATTAACGAGTTTAAGTCGCAACAAAAACCACAAAATCGTTTGAAACTTTTATTTCCAAAGTTTATGCAACAGTGAACACATGAACCGGTAGGTTAGGTAATGATGCTCCTGAACAGCTCAGATCCAGTAGAGTCCAGTTAGAAGTGGTAGTTATGCTGATAGTGAGTGATCAGCTTTACTTCAGCAGCACGATCAATACTGGAGACATCAGCTACAATTAACTCCAATATTTACGTGCTGCTACAGTAAAACGACCAGAAAACCAGTAAAAAAAAAAAAAAAAAAAACAGGAGAAAAATTCCTTTAGAATCACATCAGAATGTTATTAATCATAGAGAGCATGACATGTTGTATATTCTGGCTTTCCTGCGGCAGCACATTATGGCCTGCATCTCACAGTAACCCACAAACCATTCCGTGCTGCTACAACATCACCAGAACTGCAGTCACCATCCCTCCAAGTCTGCCTCAACCTCTTTGGCTCTTCTCTCATCATTTCCAAACTACTCCTTTACAAATGGCTACACACACATTACCCATCCACCTAAAGACTTTCGGATGATCACCATGGTCAAATGACTCTTTCATCCACTTTGTCAGCGAGCGAGGAGGCTCTGAAACACAAAGAAAGGCATATTTTAGACTTCCTATGAAAAACACATGAAATGCACGTGAGACAAATGAATGGGAACAGATGTGAACATAGGTGTTATAACTTTTTCAGAGCTTGTGCACCAGTCATTGTTTGCCTGAGCTTGGATGATGGATAAGGTTGGGTCAATATTCAAAAGCTGCTGATAAACATAAGTTAGATTCTTCACAGGCATGAAATGTTCTAACACTAACCTCAGATAAATATTGTTTTATGGTGTTGCTGAATGTACAGGGGTAGTTAAATGATGAAAACATTTCCCAAAATATTGCCACATAGTGCTGAGCAACATTATCCTCATATAAAGACGTATTTGGACTCATAGCAGCTGAGACTCCTCAGAATATTGATCTAAAATAGTGAAACTAAACAAGTCACCTATTTTGCATGAAAAAGCATAACTTTGATAAAAAAAAGGAGCCAAAATTGATCAACTTTAAAACCACTACCACAAAAAGTTAGCTAATGTGAAAGTTTGTAATCATTTTACAACACTAATGAAATATAACTGCAGTGAAAACAAGAGGCAAGCTTAACAAGGAGAAATCCAGAAACAGTTTCTATTAACAGATTTATTCATTTAATCAGTTTACATAATAAACACGTTTCTCCTGCATTTTTTCTTCACTCAAATTGTATATATAAATAAATCAATAAATCAGAGCATAAAAACAGTTTCCCAGCTTCTTCACCACAAGTACTCCTCTCATTGAAGAAATTCATTTGTTAATATTATGGTCACCTTTCAACACCTGCTGAGTTGCTTTTGTGAGAAGCAATAACATAAAAACAAAACAAAAAAACCAGTGCAGGTTTTATGACAGCCTGTCTGGGAGGACAGGTTTGGGGGGGACTTAACTCGGCACAAAAACACACTGTTCACATAACTTTATGCATAAGTGGCTTATTGAATGTTAGAAGATCAACTAAAGTTCCTCTAAAACTTTAAATGGAGGTGAATAAATGTGACGTGTGCACACCAACGGATCACCACGTTGTTCTCTGCTTTTGTTTCAGTAAATGGTCTGAAATGACAGAATTGCCATTGCATATTTTTAAATCCAACATTCATTATTTAATATCCACATTGAACCATAACCATCATTTCATTTTCTTAACTTTAGATGCAAAATGTTAAAAAATGTCTGTAAATATCCACAAATCACTTTGATCTTAATATAGTATATCATGTAGTGCAAACATCTCATGTAAATGGGTTAAAATCACTCTCCTATCTTGGTAAACATCACAATGGAGATTGGTTGTAGCAATTGTGTTGCCACTAGAGGTCTCAATGGACCTGTCATGACGATCCTGTCTGAAATGGACCTAATAGTCAGAATCTAATAATATACCCAAAATACTTTTTGTCCAATAAAGCACTGACAAGCTATGCACTTTTATCTACGTGTCCCTCTACACACAAACACACACACACAGAGCCACAGCCTAGATGCCAGCACCTTCATTCGCTCACTTTAGAAAATTTATTTACTTTTGATAGTTTTTTTGTTTTTGTTTTATATAACAGGGATGGGATATACAGGGATGGACGACAAGGTGACAGAAGGAAAATAACAGATTGTCAGCTGCACCAAGATGTTTATAGTATCCGACAGTCAAAATGATATGCAACTGGTTTTGGTTGTGCATAAAAAATCTAAGCATGACTATTAAACGTAACCGCCCCAAATAGGTCAAAGTACAAAAAAGTAACAAAATTCTAAAATGTATTGTACATTGTAATAATAATAATAAATCATTAATCTCAATTACATTAACTGAAAAGTTGGGATTTAATCTTATAATGTGTAGCGGAGCTGAAATAGTACAGATTAAAACAAACAACTACACAAAAAGGATCTGCATTACACAACGTAACACTACACAAACATGGTACTGACAATTTACTTTTATAATGTCCGTTAATACTCAAAGGACTCACAGATACAGGAATAAGTACATTTGCTCGAGAAGTTCAATCCCACAGCTAACATAATACAAAGTACATCAGTCAGACTTAGAAGGTAAAGGGTGTCATTTTTCTATCAAGGTAAAAGCTTTTCCTGATACGACATTAATAAGCAGATCAGTGTTCAATCTGACAGACACGAGCAGGAGTGTGGAGAGATGCAAGGACAGATAAGTACTGCCCAGTATTTTAATGTTTGTTTTTTTTATAGAAGTACACACTAAAAAATGTTAAACACACACATTTTATTTAGCAAATTTGAAACATTTCTATCATTGTTACTCCTTTTCATATCCAGGAAGAATCTACATATTGACACGTTAAGCTAGACATGCTAAATAAAGTGTCAAAGTGGGGGAAGAGAAAATATTGTTTAAATCTCATTTCAATTTATAATCACAATTTTTCATTAAAATATTTTATTATTACATTTTGATTATTAAACATTGACATCTATTTTATTAGCTTTCATGTAGCCTATAGATATAACATTATAAAGTAAAGCTAATTCACTCATTACCACCTTCTCCTTAAAGAGAAAAAAAAAAAAAAAAAAAAGGGAAACCAAGTAAGACATGTTGACTTATTTTCTTTTAAGATAAACATTTATTTACAACTTGTTGAAAACTGTTTACATCAAAGCCTCTAACCTCCTTCCATGTTTCTCCCATCCTTTTAGGAAGCATGCCCAGACATGTCACCTTCCCTGCTCTGCCTTTTTAACCCATTCCTGACACTTGCTCCCCATTCAATGACCTTAAGGAGTCACCTGACCCTGAGGTTAAAGGGTCAAGTAACCTCCTACACCCTGCCGAGTTCAGGGACATGGACATGACAACCCATCACCTCCCCAGATCAAGTGGTCTGGGCTCGTTTTACCCAGACGTTCTGAGGGGAATGAAAACAGTATGGACTCCCTACCCATCTACCCAAGAAGATCCATGTTAGAAACATTACTGGTAAATACCACTTAGAAAAGCTAAAATACAGTGACAGATGCTCTTTTTTTCTCTTTATTAACATTGGCACCATAACAAAATATACTGTTTTACTATTACAAATAAATCTCTTTTAAAGTGCAAGCCAAATAATCCCCAGGTTTCAGAATTGCCAAATTATGTTGGCATAAAATAAGCCTCGTACAAATATACAATGAAAACTGTGCAACATGACAGTTTAGGATCAAATATTGTGAAATGCTGGGTAATATTTATATAGCACTATTTATTTTCAATTCCTTTGCTCAATACCAATTTCTCTACTGTAATTAAAAAATAAAAATAAATTTGAACACAAACCCTTATTTTTGGAAGCCAAGCATAAAAGCAGCATAGGTGAAGAATTTTCCTTCTGGTGGAATAAAGATGCTACCAACAAGAAACAGCTCTGTTGCAAAACAAAACAGCAGTGCTCTAATGGTATGTGTTAATCCAAGAAAAGCCTTTTGCATTTGCACACCCAGTAAAACATGTTAGGCAGAGGACAGAGTGACAGGGATTCCCTGGAAGATCCAGCAATACCATGTCAAATAAAATACTGGCACATAGGATTACTCTCATTTCACAGGACAACAGCAGAAGATATAAAGGTGATCTTCCACTCTGTATTCATGTAATAGTTTCTTCTACTTCCTTCCAGGTGTGATTGGGAAAGAAACTACACTTTAGGTAGGCTACACAACATCTGCACTGTTGAAATATTTCCTACAGTTAAATATATCATGCATTTAATATAACAAATAAATGAAAAGCTATCACTGAAATCTATATGGTGTACATTGTGATTATTATTTTGACTAGATTTCCTATTTTGACTTAATGGCATATCTTGCCGTATAGGATAAAACTTCTCTTTAAAAAGTTTATTAATAAAGTGGGAACCACATGAGAGCGAGACAACCCTGGGACTTGCTGTCATATCCGCTATTTATACACATCAGTTGTGTCCATAATGTGAAATATTTATTTCAAAACACACAACCCCTGTACTTGCTTCAATCAGGTAAAAGCTGTAATTTAAAAGAACATTATGGTGTCTAATTTAATTTATTTCTGATCTTTCTTTTTCAGATATTTTATTGTTTCATTTTAAACATTTTAAGCTTCCTACTCTCAGATGAAGACAACGCAGCAATAAACAGGATGCAGACAGCGAAGCACACAGTGATGCAACTTCATGCGTATGGACAGGGAGTTGATTTAGATTTGACCAGTAGTTTTAGAAAAAGTATAAGAAAAAAAACTAACATTTTATATTACAATAAAAACAATGAACACAATTACAAACCCTTTTGTTCATTACTTTGAAAAGACTTTTAACAGAGCAATGAGGGAATCTGAAACTGGGATCAAAGTGTGTATGGTGCATGAGCCTCTGCTGACATTCAAGAAAAGAGGAAGCAAGGCCAAAGTGTAAACGCTGAACCACACACCCAGAAACTTGTGCAGTACACATACAGACTAAGGACATCCATTTTCACCAATATTAATTAAAAATCAGATATGAACATTAATCTTATTGATACAGGGGTAAAAATTAAACATAAAAGTGTATATATACACATTATATATCTATACATACACACACACACTTTATATTTTTATATTATATTATACATATATACACATATATATATATATATATATATATATATATACACACACACATTATATTTTTATATTATACATATATATATATATATATATTTATATATATATACACACACACACATTTATTCATATATATACAGTATTATATATATATACAGTATTATATATATATATATATATATATATATATATACACACACACATACATACATACACACACAAATATAGGCTGACAATCGGTAGTAATTTACAACCTTCATGATGACTAGAAATACTCATTTACACCTTGTTACTCATGCATAAGCATTTTAACTATAGCAATAACAGTTACTCCACTGTTGTAATTAAATTAAATTAGTTATATATTTTTTTTAGCAGACCAAACCAGACACTCAAATTGTGAAAATGTCCAGTCAGTGTATACCAATGCACAATGTTATTTTATTATTAGGTAAAATAAAGAATTAATCAATAAAAACATAAGTAAACTAGTCTTTTTTTCTAAATCACATAAAATCTTTCTGATTTAAGTACTTAACTTTACTTTTTTGGCCAATCTAACAACCTGAACTGAAAATGATTGCGGCAAAGAAAAAGAAAACAAACAGATATGCTCGTACTATGTCAAGATATTTTTCTGTCAGTGCTGTTGCAGATAATTAGGTTACAATCAAAGGCAATTATCAAACATATAACCCAACCAAATTGTAACTGCTGATATCTTCATAAACATGTCACAGTCCAACAGACATAGAAGATATAAGCAACTAAATGCAATTTTAAATTTCAAACTGAATATCGTTTGAGTAAATCCCCTACCAACTAAAGATCGTCCTACCAACCACACACAAAACATTTTAATGCAATGACAGGAGAAAAATCATCATCGACCACAATAAATGATCACATTTCCAGTATATTAAGATTGCACTTTTTTTTTTAGTAAGCAGCTATACTAAAATTTACTAAAATAACAACATGTAACAGCTGTTGGTTACATAACTGATATTTACAACCCTTATACAGTCTGATAAACATTTCACCTTTTTAAAACAGGTGTTAATGTTCTATGCACTATACTGATCCAGCACCAAATGTACACACACCTAAAGGAAAAAATTAAAGCCCAAGCAAAACTTGGTTGTAAAAAGCATGCAAGGACCTGACACCCCCAACTGCTGCACTGCTGCTACAACTGATATCAGCATAAACTAAGTTTTTGGTTAAATACACCATCCAGAGATAACATCTAAACTGGAGGCTTAACCAGACTACTCGCATTTGCTTTGACAACAGCCTTTAAATTAAATCTACAAGGAAATTGACCATTTGACAAATTCTACTGTATATTGCTGATACAGAACTCAAGCCAAGGCCAACACCTAAAAAATATCCAACAAGACCCATGAAAACTTGTTCCCATCACAACAAATTATAATACTACAAAGTTTGTGCTGAGTGGTGCAGAAAGAAAAAAAGACATAGGTGGGGGATCTCTGCAGTCTGGATATAACACATGCGAGCAAGTACAAGAAGAGAGGCACGGTTTCACCAGGAAATGGGGGTGGGAGCCCATTTTGCCAGAGGGGTCTGAGAAGACAGAATGATGAGTCACAGAATGTCATGCTAACAGTCTAAAACAGTATTACAGTGAATGCTAAGCCCGAAAATGGAGGGGGGGGGGAAGAGAGAGACAAAAACTAGTACCAGTACAAAAAAAGGAGGGAGAGTGTATACAACTGTATAAATCTTATTTTATATATAGTAATGTCCACTTAACCAGCATAATTTAATATTACAAAAAAGTTACAGGTGACTAAAAAGGAGTATAAATATTACTACGAATTTTGACAAGATACAACCCACCCACTTCTAGACATTACACATAAAATATTACCAATATACAGCAGCATACTGACTCATTTTAACTACTTCAAATACACTACTTTCACTATGTGAATTTAAAACAACGAGTTCTTCTTCTTCAGTTTAATTATAAAAGCTGCTATCTCTAATTTCTATAGTTGTTCTTTTCCCCATTAACAGTATTTTTTAAAAATACATACACATATTCAATTGATCAATTTTCTAATTAATTTGCAGCACTGGATCAAAATAAAGTTTAAATACAGTTTTTAATAATTTTTTTTTTATTTAAAGCAGAAATCGAATGGCTGAATATACACAACTACAGTTTAACAAAAACAGGCAGTGACTATAGGTTTATTAAATAAATAAATACAATTTTACTTAAAGTAGCCTCTCTCATGTACTCTGTAAAAAACCCTGCTTAAGTGTGTGGTGTACATAACTTTATTTGTTCCTCCCAGTGTGGTCCAAATTGATCAACACACCACCCAATTATAAATCAAGAATATATAAAGGGCATTTTAAAAATTGTTTTAATAGATATGTATGAAGGCAGGCACATGGCAGTTAACACAACTTCCCTATTAAAATAACTAGGAAACCTTAGTTTTTAAACTATGCAACACGTTTTACTGATAAATCTGACAATTACACGCCTGCCATATGTGTTAATGAACCATTATATTCAAAATGATTTAAACGTGACCCCAAATACTCAATAATTCTTACATATCAAGTACATTAAATATAACTAACGAATCATTTCTTCCTCTTGTACTTATTTACTTTGCCATGAAAAGTCTCAGTTGTATAAGATTAGGCACAATGATAAACAAATGCTCACTAGATGAGCAGAACAGTTTCAGAATAAATATGCCGGCCCAATTATGCAGTGAGTATTATAATTCGGGGACAATCTGCCATTCCAGTGAAGACATGTATGGTATTCAGCTAGATGTTTATTTAAATTCAATATATGTAAATGCATCCAAAGAATGGGAGTAAAAACTACACAGTGTCTGACAAAATAAAAAACCTAAAATAATTTTATTAGTTAGCACACTATCAGATATGCTGGGCCTTGGGAAAAGGGCATTCCATAGAAAATATACAGAGGTGCTTGCAATATCTTATTATCTAAAATAATATTTACTGGATCCAGAATAGTCAGTATATTGCACTATGTGGACACATTTTAAAAAATATTTGCAACACTAAAAGATAGGAAGGCCTCAAATTATGTAACACATTAAAACGATCTCCACTTACAAGGAAGTAGAAGGGGCGGGTTTTGAGGCATAATTATATGGAGGCTCTCTTTTCTTCTTTGTCAAGTCGTCCTAGTGACGTTTTTATCACATATCACTGTATAAAATAGCCCTCAAGGTTTCACATTAGTAATTAATGATGAGGTGCATTTTGTCACTCTTCACTAACTATTGTTTTTTCGTTCCCCCCCTTCTCTCACCCTCTGCGCGCGCGCGCACACACACACACACACACACCAGCTAGTGGTGTGCGCAAAAAGGGGAAAGGAGACGAAAAGCAATGTCTGTCAGTATTCTGTGTCAAATTGCTACACGCTAAAAGGAGAAAAAAAAATCTCACTACGAGTAAAGGGCAGCACAAAATAGATATTTACTTTTTACATACCGTTAAACGGATATTATAGTTATAACTGGTTCTCGTAGATATTCGTCAAAGATTTTAGACAGCTATTAAAGTTGAACCAGCAGAAGTTGCGCCTTTCTGGTTGTCGCCACTTGGCTGAGAGCCATATAGCTCCTACATCAGGTACTGGCATCTTCAAACGAATATCGATAAAAAGCAACTATGTGGATACTATTAACATCTGTAACCAGCCATCGAAGCCAAGTTATTAATAACGTTACCACTTAAAACACAGATGATTAACAAAAGAAAAAAAATCTCTATCATTATTAATATTTTTAAGGCATATCTGACCAAGTCATGCGGAAATATAATGATTAACTTACCAGGTGTTTACCATATAACCTTCTAAAAATATATATTTTTAAAAAATCATACAATATACAATTTGCCAGCTCGGACAAAATGTCTGCCTTTGCTAACAAGCTTGGCAAAATTAAGTTACCACAAAAGGCACCGTGTCTGTTCTGGTCTATCGTTTTCATTTTTTCCCTCCCAAGCCAGTGAAGGTGCCGTGTGCATTTGTTGACACTGCCGACTCTCCGCTGCTCGAGGCTGGTTGCTTTTACACCTCCCGCTCAAAACTGGACTCCAAGCCGGAATAAATAGTCAGTTGTAGTTCAAATGTCACTAACTAGAATCAAAGTTATGCACCGTCCGAGTAATATATTCTTTCGCATATGGTCGATTTTTTTCCTGAATAAATCTTCCTCACCTCATGGATAAAACAACCCCGCTGTATGAGCGCAAACCCACCCCCCTCCTCCCCCGCTCTACCGTTACAGCGCAGCAAAGTCAGAAATCCCTCTCTATATGCTAGCAAGCTAAGCTAACGAGCTAGCAGCTAGTAATACAAGCTGGCAATGCTGGCCAAATGGCTAACGTCTCCCCGCCACGGTCGGTCTCTTCTGTTTTCACTGTATTTCCCTCCACCAGACCATACAAATGAAACAATAAAAATGTATGGAAATAATTGTAGCCGAATTTACCTGTGTTTCTGTTGAAATAAACGGAATTCCTGTATACAATTGCAGTTTGATTTAAAAAGCTTGGTTTCTCTCCGTCTCAGCGACAGTTTTCTATATTCGCAGCATCCTCTCCCCGCAGCTGTTGAGGCAATCGCAGCTCACTCGAAAATGGCGCCGAAAGATACACTCCTCATTCAAATTCGATAGAGCTTCCCATTCACCCTATTGGCTGAATGCGAAGTGGATTCCGCGCAGCTGATTGGACCCTGAAAATGCACTCTCGAATGATGTCGCAGCCCACCGCAGAGATCAACAGACAGAGACAAATTAACTCTTTGAGTCCTGGACTTTTTGCAGGAATAACTGACGCGGACCTTTACTTTCCAACCTATTCAAACCAGGATTCATATTGAAAACACATATCAGAATCCCTTCAATCAATTATATAAATTTAACTAATATCCCGAATTTGATAATAATAGACATTGTGAGGAATCTATGGCATAATGAAATAAATGATAAGGTCACAGCTTCCTTTTTCTGAACCTAATGTTACAATAAACAGTCATCATTCAACTTTCTAGACAGACATGATCTAAACTACAAAAAACAAACGTGTAAGCAAGATAAATGCTTTTCTGAACCACAACAAAACACAAATGAGTTGTATTTATCCTCAAGGTTACAGTGCACTGTTTAACCAAAATGACACCGGTCATCTTCCTGCCATTGAACCTCTACAAACTGATTATTAATATCTCTTTTCTCTTTTCATAAAGGAAAAGTTCAAGAGAACTTGTGTAATCATTACAGAGCCTGCAGACATGTACAGAGGTTTTATAATAGCATGTGGTATGCATGGATTGTTTTTAATAATTTGCTAACTATACTGGAATACCATCATTACTGCGTCTGATATGAACACTATTATGATTTCTATTTAAAATGTCTTCTTTTATTTATTGAATGGGTGATAATCTCCAGTCAGGGCAGTAGCTCTTCCCTTAAACTGACAGACCTAACAAAGAGAATCTGTGGCCAAATAAAACATTTTTGCAGCCATAAGAGGTCATATAACATCTAGTTTATGTATAAGCAGCTCCGCGTGTCACGGAGGAGCAAACGGTGTGATTCAAGTTAACAAAAAGCATTAATAAATAAATATTTTTTTATTTTTCTGAGTCAGTGAAGTCTAAAGGATAGTAAACATGTATGCTCACGCTGCACTTCTTCTTCTGCACACATCCTTTGGAGTTGGCTTATTTTCCCTAGTTTGATATAACTATTTATCTTCAATTGCTCTTACATCATATTCCCCTCTCTAATTTTAATTAAGTTTGATTTTTAGTTGCACCATTTAAAAAATATCTTCATTGATTTGCTATCCATACCTTTCAAAAGCACTTGGGCATTGCTTAACTCTTAGTTTTAAAATCAGACTTGCAACACTATTAATAAATTGTGGTGTAAAAGAAGCGAGAGAATACACTGATTGAGCTCTCCAGCTATAAACATTCTATTATCACATCTACAGTAGCATATTGTACCTCAGGCAAAGCAAACATTTTATATCAATGCAAACAAAACAATGAACAAACTATACCTCCTATAGATGGTTCCTAAAAGGTGCCAAAGATTTTAAGGTGTGCCAAGAGGCAAATACTCTGGCTCATCTTTTCCAGAAAATGTACTTGCCTCCATTCCCATTAATACCATATTCAAGATTTCTTTTTCAACAAGCACAAAACTTATTTTCACCACTGTGTGCTTCAGTAAAAAACATAATGCTGTCTACTTCTGGAGTACAAAAGCAGACTGGGAAAGAGAGAGGGCGCCCATTGTATATGCATTCTGCTTTAGTGTGGACAATAGGGCGGAGAGGGAAAAAACACACTTGTTTACAGATAAACTGGTTTGGACAGGAAGCCAGTAAGGAGGAGCTCTGTGTTGTTAAACAGGCATGTGGAGAGGCAGAGATGAGCCAGCGAAAACACCACCATGACCATGAGAAGATTATGATGCGCTACTCATAGACATTGCAAGCACTAATGCACACACTCATGTCCACAATGGACTTATGCATAACTTCCAGCTCTCCAGTAAAGTGGCTGTAATAATAGGAACCTATTTTTAAAACACTGCACGCAACCAGTACACCCAAAATCCCAAAGTGAGATGGACAGAACATTTCGACTTATCTAGTTGCACAGTGACAAAAATTAACAAGGTATTTCTGGAACTTCATGGGTGCCAAAACAGTAGCTCAGCTGAGCTGTGGTGAATGCTATACAGTTCATGCTCCATTGTGTCACCATCACATGAGCACACACTGCCTTCCATTAGGCAGGAGATCCTTATGACTCACAAAAACACAAGTCACATGTTACTACACAAATGAACCATGCTACTCAGATAGCTCTGTTATCCACAGCAGCTTTTTCTCTTTTTTCTTTTTTTTTTTTTTTTTTTGCAAGCTTAAATGAAATCACATCATAATGCATCTCTTCATTAGGTGGATTGAGACAGAGTAGGGCTCTCCCTTGTATTCTAGTAGACGAGCTGAACAAGAGCCACAGTGTCATGTATCATGCAGTTTGGCCACAGCAGGCTAACCCGGCTGCAAAGTTGCCATGCTGAGGTAGTTTTAGTTCAATGTAATTTGATTTCATGTTAGATGACTTGCATGCATGGTTGGCTGTTACACTCAGCTGCTTATGAAGAGTTTTACACATTTCTTTAGTTCTCTCATCTCCTGTGTGACTCAAAAGATGAACTTTTCACACCAACACCGGACAAGATACTGCAAACCATCAAAGGGTGGATGAATTGACCGTAATAGTAGCAAGGACAAAACTTCTTTTATTGCTAAAACATAGAAAATATCAATAAAAAATGCACAGCAAATGCAAAAAAAGAAATAAAAAAATCTATGGGATAAACAACCAAGCACGCAAAGTGAAACTTTGGTGTTTCCTTCCATCATCTGTACACAAAGCAAATGGAAGCAGAATGGAGAGACTTTTTCAGTTTAAGTAAATATCAAGGAAACATTCAACACAGCACATCAAAGAAAAAAAACTACACAAAAGCAATTTATAGCAAAGTATAAAAGACTATTAGCTTACTATATTAACATGGCCTATTCCTTCGTCTTGGTCTCTAGAGAACACAATAAGCCCCACAGAGAACTCCATCCTACAGAGACTCTCCATTGATGTCTCCTCGGCTCCCCTCCCCCTCTTAGACATCTGTAGCAGCTGCCCCCTTGTGCTCCTGTCAGCAGGGCAGAGTGTGTGTGTCAATGTGTACTAACGTGTGTGTATGTACGGGTTGAGGTGGGGTTGGCTGGGAAGTTAGTGTGGGGCGTGTTGTGACACCTCCCCCTTTGGAGGGGTCCAGCCCGCACACTTGTGGGACATCACATTTATCAATGGCTAATAGTCACTAGCAGGTCATCCTGAAAACACAACAGAGACCTCTGACCTCTTTTTAACACAAAGGCTACGAGATGGTCACATTAACCCTTGGGTGCTATAAAAAGTGCACACACACGCAACTTCTTTACATGCAAATTTTCTGCGTTAAGACATCTTAAAAAGTTTACTTTATTATTTTGCATTCCAGCAAAGCATTACTTTAAAAAATCCCATGACAAATAAACAGTTTAGCTTAAAGTAAGTGTGTAAAAAAACTCACTTTTATAGCCAGAGTTCGGCTAAACACTATCACATGCTGCGCGAGAAAGTTCAGATGTTACAGTACAAGAAGCCCTTTTTATTTAGTCTCTCCATATCTTACACACATTCTCACACATAGCAATCAAATTAAGTGGGCATGCTTCATGGAGTAGGAGAGGCTACAGGACTAACAGAGGACAATTAAAAGGGAAAAAACTACTGAGTTTGCAATGAAATCAGGTAGGGAGAGTTTAGTAAAAGGAACGAAAGATAAAATTATTTTTTTTAAAATAAGTAAAAGATTTAGAGTTTACACCGCAACAGCCGTGAAGGCTTCAAAACTAGGAGCTGTCACTGCATGGCAAGACTGAAAACATTTCAGAGGATTTGCTTTTGAACAGTGTTATAAAAATTCTTTACAGATTTTAAACCTGCTGGATGAGTACAGTAAACATTGAGTCGAAAGGCTAAAGAAAGCCATGCATGATGCATGAAAAGTTTCACTAATAACTTCAGTGGCATGTACTTTTGCATCCAGAGTTAAGCAGCCAGCGCTCTGACTGGTGTGTAACATAATGAGACCGGCTTTTCGTTCCAAGAAAAGATATTTAGGGATAGGTTTAAATACCCCTGAACAAAACATGATTCATGTTACTTCCTGGTCTAGTAGTATTTTTTGCTTATCAAAAGTGAGTTGTCCACACCCTCTCTGTCATTTTTTTCCTGTAGTGGAGCAGACTGTTTAGAGTGATTACTAAATAAAAACACAAAGGATTTAATCCCAGGCCGGTAAAATCAAGTTAAAAATAATGTTTTTAAATGCAAACAGTCTGTTTGATGACCGATAATATTTTGGGTCTAAGTTCATCATTATTAGCTATAACTATAAAACAGAAATGCAATCTAAAAAGCATCGTAACCATTAGCCATGACCTTCAACTGTAACTGGATTGTAAAATTATGGTTAAATGATAATTTTTAGGTTTACATGAGTGTGCAATTAAACGAGAAGAGTAAATTTACCAAATTAGGTTATTGAACGATTTGTTTATCAGTAATTACCACACAGAAGTGCATAAAAAGTTCAGGAAATGATCTGCGAGGCTAAATATGCTGCTGTTTGCAAATAATTGAGTAGTATTGTCAAATGATATACCACAAGGTTGTGTTGAAAAGGCTAAATGTGACTTGTTTAAGGAAAAAGAGACCCCCACAAACCACACTGGAAAGTTGTTTCATCTATGTTTTTCTTCTTTGTATTTTATACAATGTTTTGAATTCTTCTTCACTGCATTTAACTGGACCAAAGCTGCGTTTCGGTAGAGACGTGCAATAATATCTTCAGGTTCAAATAAATTCTTGAAAAACCCTTAAGCCTCCCAGAGAATTTATTCCCGTACTTGCAATCAGTCAACAGCATTTTTATCATGTCACTGTTCACACCTCAGCTATAACGCATTTATAGTTGTCTTTTCTCATAGTTACCCACAATGTGCGTTTAAACACGTTATAACTAAGTAATAATAATTCAAAATGGTTCGGTTGGAGGTTTCAAAGATTTGAGCCCTGGCTTTCAGAGTCCACATGCTAAAGTGCCCTTGGGCAAGACACTGAACCACACCCTGCCCTGATGTGTTTATTGTTGTGTAATAGAAGTAAAACGGCATAAGCTGAACAAATTGCAGGAGTGTTTTTGTTTCATGTAAAATTCTGTAACTGGTCATAGAAGCTGCAGACCATTGATTTCTAGATAGACACTCTGTGTTAGTATCGCATGTAGACAATGCCTTATATTTATTTGGCAGAATAAATAAAAACAGTGTAAAATGTATTCTGTATAACATTACTTTGCTATATTATATTATAACTTAATCTTAAGATGATGAGGGGAAACAAAGCATCTGTTTTATTTTTTTAAAGAAACATGACTTTGTTGTTTCTAAACTGAGATCATGTCTTTATTATTCATACATTGAGTATTTACAGCAGAAAATCTCAGATAAAGAGTACATTAAATAGACTAACACTGCGGTGCTTGATTGCTTGTTTGAAGTATGTCTCATTTTGCATTTCTGTTCTCAGAAATAATATGTAAAGTTTAGTTTTGACAATCCTCAATGCAATAACTTTTTTCTTTTCTTATTTTAAAGTGAAAAAAATATTTTTATTTAGGTAACATGTAAAATAGGAAGAATTCTGGACCCTTTTTGTCACTGTGCTTTCATCTGAACTGACAAAAAGCTAAATGAAGATAGAAATAACAGATATTACAGTTCAACCTTGCTGATAATAATAATGGTGATAAGAACTGGGGGAAAAAAAGTTAGCATTTTGCATGTTATTGAAGCCAAAACATCCTGTGTGCATTCCAGTTATGAACATCAAGTATCAGTGGAAAAGAGTTTTGTTACATTCTGTCATTTGTTGCAGATTTGCAGGCTCCTTCTTGTGATTTACTCTGATGTGAACAAAACGTCTATAGCTGACGTTTAATGTCTGCTTGTCAGTTTCAAAGATGAGAACATGTTGATCAAAACTTACTGTGTTTACTACACTTTCTCCAAAGAAGCTGAAGGTAAGACTGTGGACAGCTGATTTTAAAAATGTTATAATAGATGACTCAAAGCAATTTCATTGCACTATTTGGACATTAATCTATGGTGCAACATAGAACCTTACAATGATCCTTCCTTATTTATTTTCATCATTTGGCAGGTCCCTGTTACTCACCAGCTTCGCATACCTATGTGTTAAAATAAATCAATAAGTCATGTGTCCCAAAAAAAAAAAGTAATCAAACTGATTATGACTAAAACATGCCCATATGACATATGCTACATGAACATTGCTATAACATGTTATGAAAAACGACACTGCTTCACAATTTCTTTGCCCATATTATGACTCCACTATGTAGCCTACTGGACATATGGACAGATTATCTAACTGGTTCCATCTGGCCTTAGTGACTTGGCAACTATGTAATTTAATTAAGTATTAAATAGTGGAGAAGTTTTATTTTATTCAAGTTCATACAACTAAAGTTGATATTATCTTATGCCTTCCTCTTACGCAAGTCAAATCATGTTAGATGCTTCTTTGAAAGGAGAATAAATGCAGGTTTCAGAGAAATTAATGCATGTTAAAACAGTCTCTTCATATGATTTAGTGTTAAAACCATGCTAACACAAGCAATCATTTTAGTGGCATTTAGTGGATTAGTAAATAAATATTACCTGGACTTGCTGCTAATGTGATTACATTAATCACACATCTAAAATGTAAACAGAATAGGTTCAGAAAATTAATAGAACTACTAAAATCTTGGCCCCAGTCCTCCAAAGTGAAAAGTAGTTAATTCATTATCCTCTTCTGGACTACAAACTGAGAAATCCTGCGGAAGTCCCGCCCTCCTCACTTCACTGTTGCACCTCGATGATGTAACCACTTTCCAAATATAGCGTGTTGCTGATGGCCTAGCGGCGTTCTCATTGGCTCCCGCCGCTGTCACTCAATTTGACGTCACCGAGATCGTGTTATTATTGTAAACAGCCCGCCTGCTCTCCACCGACGCTCTATGCCGAGCCGACTACTCCATCTAGTCCTTTGTTCATGCAGTAAAAACACGGACGCGACGAAGCTGAGTGATCGCCCGTCCGAAGCGCGCCTTAAATTTCAACGCAAAGTTTCACACTTCATCTAAAATTATGACATAACGTCCATTAAATAAAATGCGGACACTGTTGTGAGCATGTTTGTTGATCATTTGAGATTTTCTGGCAGCCGGCTGGCAAAGCCCGCTGCATATAACAAAGATAAACAGCGAGTCTATGTTAAAGACTTGCCAATGTAAAACAAATATAAGCTATTCAAATGGTGCCTTTGTGGACAATAACCCCACACAAACTAGTATGCTCTGACTAAAGATTATAAAGCTACAACCCTGGTATTTGGGTTCATATTATAGATTAATTGCTCTTGTCAATGGATTTTAGATGACACTGAAGGCTACAAACTTCTGATTCTAAAAACACAATTCGTGCAATTTTATTAGCCCGTAACTTAGCCTACTACATTTCTTCGTTAAGGCTACTCGACAGCATAAAGGGACTTTACTTTGAGCTGGTAAGTGTTGCGGAGGATCGACAGAACGACTTTTATCTCCACAGCTGACGGAGTCCGACAAACTACTCGAGAGGTCACAAAACAAAAGTTAAAATGAATCAAGTGACTGTTTAATGGCACTTACTCGGTGGCCTGGGTGCGTTTTGGAGTGATCGTCCGCATCTCTGTAGCCGCCAACCGGCAACCGGTGACACCCTCACCTCGACATTTACATCCAGTCAAGTTGACAACAAGCTTCCATTCTGTGACTAAGTGCAGTTTCAGCAAAGCTTCAAGGAAGTTGTTTCTTTTGTTCCAGTGTTTTTGGTTGCGTCAATGTTGCGAAAAGGGGGGTGAGGGGGGCGGAGCGGTGGATACACAGTGCGACCGCGGGAGGGAGGGAGGGGAAAAAAGAAGGGAGGGGGGCTCACACACACACACACACACACATATATACACAAACAACCACATTCGAGCGCACTACAGCCTCATTCGCACGCGTGGCCATTTACACAGAGAACTCCTCATCCAAATCCGCGATAAAGTCGCCTCATCAGCTCAGCTCACGTGTCCGAGGCGACCAGCATCCTTTCAAAGTGAAATGGACAAGCTGCACTGCGCGCTGTGCTGCGCCCAGGTCCGATAGGCTGTCCAAGAGCAGGAGCTACTACAAGTCAGTGCGCGCGTAGACTGCCATTTGCGTAGCGCAGCTCGCTAACTTGGACTTCTTTACGCATTAGATAGTAAGACAGCCATCCAGGTTTTGCCTTGGTTGGTGCACAGAAGCGTTTGCCATTCCACAACTTCAACACGACGACCCGTGCAGCACTTGCGGCTGTCGACCTAAAACTCTCCCTTTTGTGAGTGTAAGGGTGTCAGGAGATACCAAGCACGGAGTTAGAGTAGATAAATCAGTTTTATTTAACTAAAAAAACTCACTTTTAGTAGACGAGTTTACCAAAAAATTAAAGTAGTTAAACTAGTCCTGTCGCTTTGTTTTATTCCAGTTTAATGCATTTGTCAAGGGTAAAAAAAAAAACATAAATTACATAGGCTACAAGAAAACTTTCTTTTCTGTGAAGAAAAGCGTCTGAACAAGCAAAATGCAGTCCGAATGTCATTCTAAACATAAATTAACTTCCTGTCTCCTTAAACGAAGGGAACCTTAAAGTAGATGCAAAAAGTATGTTGGTCAATAAAAGGAGGGGGAAGTAAATGACTCTTTCATGCAAGGAGCCTGCCACCATTTGTGGAACCGAGGGGATGAACATATGAGGCGGCTTACTGCAGGAATATAAAAAAGGATCCTGTTGGTTCCTCGGATAGAGAGGTGAGCACCCTGTTTCCTCGCTGCTGTTACAATAGTGTTGCGTCAGGAAGTTGTCTGTGTCAGTGAAGTCACCCAAAGAACTCCACAGCTTCACAACAAGGACCCCTGCTCTGAACAAAGGCGGTTCAGATTAGTATCCATGAAATCAAAATCAGCCCTGGCTTTCCTCTACAATAATTAGGCCTGCATAACAGCAGGCTTTCGTGTTTGACAAAAGGCTTGGTGCGACAGAATGAAAAAAAAGGGATGATGTGAAGAGGAAGTCATTTTTATATACGGAACTATAACAACCTAAAGCAAATGTTATTGCTGACAGGTGCACCAACTACATCTAATACAGGTCCATTGTTGTATTACAGGGCAGACTAAAGGCGCACGAGAAGAAGCTAAAGCACGCCGTTTTGCGTAAAAGATGGATAATCTGAGAAGTTCTGATTTGGCGCTAGATGGGATTAGCTTTGATGGGACACAATAGTTACTGGGAGAAGAACATGTACACACCAGTCCACTGCGTATGGCAGGTGCAGTCTCATGCTTCGACCCCACATTATTGGTCATTTAAAAATAGATATTTATTTATCCACCAAAGTAGAAAAGTACTGAGCAAAGCAAAAATGTGCCAGGCTACTTGTCAGACACGTTTGCTCAAACAGGTTGTTGTTAGAGGAACAAGACTCCCCAATATGATAGTTGTCTTATAAACATTTCGCAACATCAAATAGACAGAAAGGCTATTTATTTAAATTGTGGGAGCCTAATAAGAAAACCCAGGCAACACAATTTAATGGACCTAAACATTTATTCAAAAGGAAAGTTAACCAACAAGCCTACCGCTTTTCATATCAAGCTGAAGGGAGGAAAACCAAAAATTGTGACAAGCAGATGCTTTTATTTTTGGATTTGGAATAGTATATGCTTCCAAACTACATCTAGGTGTAGTCTTATAATAAAACTTTAAATGCAGCAAACCCAGAATAACAAGTTCTTTAGATAGCCTATGCACAAAATGTTCTTAACCATGTGCAATTACAGTATTTTACACACCTTTATATTGTTTGACGTTTATTTCCGCTCTGGTAAAACTGAGCAAAAAGTTGCAATAGAATTATAACGAAGAAGACTTTACTTGCTTGTCTGGGTGAGTCAAGTTCACAGTTATGCAGTAATTTGCATATATTTACCCAACGTGTGTGGGCTGATGCAGAGTCAGAATGCAAAAAGAAACTGTAATCTAGCGCAATGGGCTGCGGTTCTTCTTAAAGGTCATCAATGAAGAACAAGAAGCGCGCAAAGAAAGCGCCAAAGTAGGCTAGTTGTTTAGACAAGTCAGAACTTTATTCAATTCCATCACGGTTATTTTATTTATTTATTTTTTGCTTTAAGAAAGAAAGAAAGAAAGAAAGAAAGAAAGAAAGAAAATGTTTGCACAGTCTCCATTTTTAATTCTTCTCTACTTCATTTGTCTTATGGCAGATGCGCACATAAGTATAGCCTAACCTTAAAGGTATTCAGATAAACTCTAAGTTTAATCAAAAGTTGCCACCAGAACTGAACCATAAAGGAAAAAATGTTATTTTCTTATCAATTAATGCTAACCTCAAATTAGTTGTTACATATTTAAAATTTGGAATATAGTAAAACAAGCCACATGTCTAACAGTAACCTATACCCTGCATTGTGCATCGTTTTGTTTAGCGTGAGGGTAAAGCATGTCTGAAAATCAGAATAAATATAAGACTAACAGAAAAAATGGTTACGTTTGCACTCTCTTATTAATCTGATGCAACGGAGAGAGGCAAATGTGTCCGTTTGCAAAAGGGGGGTTATTTGCGCAAAGAGAACGATAGAAAAAAAATCCCCACCTCATCTTGTGTTTCAGCAGATTAAGATATTTATAATATTAGGAGCAACTGAAAGGTCATATTGTGTAGGAGGAATCAGTATGAGTCGAAACGAAAAACTCATGAGCCTGCGTGTTTGTGTGTTTGTTTGAGTGGTGCGTATACACACTCGCGCACACCACACAGATCAGTCTCAGAATTTCAGGCTGTGAATACGATAGCCAGTCATAAAACTATTTCTCAGAGTTTAACAGTTTTATAAAATATTTAACATCAGATTAAAAAAAACCAAAAAAAACAAAAGTTTATTTCTTGCCTCAGAAAGCATCAAAAAGGTTTTCTTAAGAAATAAAGGAAGCATTAGATGCAAGATCTTATAACTGCACATGCTGCATTTAAAACCACACTTTTCACTCATGTCATTTATACACAACAAGAATGCAAAGAGTTGTTACTTTGTCAATGCTATCCCTGTCAGCTGCATGGGACACATTTGAGATCAATGATGTTCACTCAATTATCCTAATGGATAAAATGTCAGCGAGATCATGGATGTGAATGCCATTGCTTTTGCTCTCTGAATGACTATGTTTATGTTCAGGGGTGTGTGTCTTTGGTCCATAGAGGAGACAGTGGGTGAGGCCTCCTCTAAAGCACCCTGTGTCCTGAGCAGAACTAGGTCAGCAGAGACTGTTGGTTGGTGAGTTGGAACGATTCTGCCCTCTCTCACACAGAAAAGAAAAGAAGAAAAAAAAACTAGAAAAGAAAATCTTTGCCTTCGATTCAGGGATAATTAGAAACTGTTTGAGCAGTTTTGCCCCTTGAATAAACTGTTGCCCATTTAGTTTGGGTTGTATGGATGGAAGCAAAGACCCTCCTCAAACTACATCACACCTTATTTGGGAATAAGATTTACTGAAACAGTGAGTTGCAATTTAGAAAGCTTTGTGTAAACCTCCACCTTATAGATAATTTGACTGATGAATATCCTTTATAGGCTACATAATGATAGTGTACTTTAATTTAAGGTAAAAGGAAACTTAGCAAAAGAATCAAATTATAATGAAATGCAAGAACAAAGGAAGCTTTTTCTGTCTTGTAATATGTAAGAAAAACATTTTCATTTTAGCTCCCAAAATTTATCATTAGAATCAGAATCAGAATCAGATTTATTGCCAGGTAATTTTCATTATTAGGAATTTGTCTTGGTTCTCAGTGCCAACATACATAGCGAACATAAATGACATATATGTATGTAAAGTAAAGTATGAACAAGTAACTAGCATATAACAAAAAAAGACAAATATTATGAAATAAACAACACCTGTAGTTTGGATGTACGTTAATATAACGCATCAAGATGTCATAAATAAAGCAAGTCAGTGTTTTTTCAATAGCCTTATGGCAGAGGGGAAAATGCACTATGATTATTCCTCTTTTGTGTATAGCTTCCTTAAAATATTGAAGCAAAACTAACATGTGACCCTGAAAAACCTCTAAAACAAAAGTAATATAGTAAAAGGACAAAATAGAAAGTCTAATACAGCTGGAGTGTTAATACACTTATCCAATAATGAGTTATAGTTTGGAGCAAACAAAGTAAAAACTGATATGTTTAAATGAAAAAGCTTTTCTGATCTTCTCTTTGGTCATATAAAGCATAATCCAAGCCAAGTTGACAGGAAGTCAAACACATAAAGCATAATGACTATACACACAAAAGGTGTTCCATAGTACTGGTGTCCATAGGGACACCAAGTGCTCCTGTGATAAGTTCCCTGGCTTACTCTGCTTAGTCAGTCAACACAATAAGAATCAGCAGGTAACTTAGCGACCCAAGCCAAACATAATACATTACAACAGAAGTATATGTCTCCTTTGTATTCACCTACAAAGGCATGTCATTACTGAGATTAATTATAGCCAAACTTTCTTTACAAACCAGCTAAAGAAAATTGAGATTGCAGCTTTTGGTTGAATCTTCAGTCTCACTTGAGCACTGGACTCAAGCCCCATTTGCATTTGTACAGTAGGCTACGTGTGTGCAAGAGTGATAATGGCAGAGAGAAAACACACGGAAGTGACCAAACATATCAACTGTCTGAGGGTTTCAGTCATGACTGAGGCCTGTGACTAAAATCGAACAGGAGTAGGAGTCTGCCTTTGCCAATGTTGCAATACCAATACTGCAGGGAGAAAGAAGGAAGGTAGGAATGAGTGGATGGTGATTGGACTGGCACGGAGAAGCCAAATATAACCAAAAATAGGCAGCGTGTGCGGAGTGGGACATAACTTGGTAAACATTTACATATAAGCAAACACTTTGAGCCGAAAAGAGGTCGTGAGGGAGATCCATAAGTGTGGTTTATATGTTATGTGTGGAATGTGTGTAAATGCATTTCTGTGGTTGTGAATTATTAACTTATTGTGCTCGTGAGACAGTCTGCATGACATGTGTTCATTTCTTTTTTGTTAAGTAAGGCACAACATAGCATGCAAGCAGTGGAAAACACATTAAAATGTGGGGACTTAAATGGGAAGTAATGACTAAATTCTTTTGTTTCCTCCTGTCTGTTCCAAAAGTGTCCTGCTTTATAATTTAGAAGATCCTTTTCAAGCATTAAATGTTTGCATTTTTGTATAATACGTTTTGACTAAATGAGACTTAAAGGTCACAGAGTGTACAGTAGCCCTGACCCTTATTTCCCATTTACATGTTTCTTTATTACTGTATTAGTGTGAGTAATAAATAATAACTAAAAATAGATGTTCAGGATGAAAAGAAGAAAAAAACACACAACCACACTAAACAAAAATAAATAAACCAAAGAACATTTCTCTTTGTTTGTTCTTCTCTGACATATTTTCTTTTCTATTGTGCAGATTCACACATAAAAAGCCCTCCCTTCGTTCCCTTCCTATCTCTCATCTGCTCTGTCCCACATTACATGCCTCTCTATTTATACTGTTGAGTCAGTTTGCGACTGACAGCAGTGAGTGATAAGGAAGATTGAATCATCATGTATTAGAATCACAAGCTTTCCTCTATCAATACACTCTTAAAGGGGGAACACTGAGTCCAGGCAGTTTGTTAAAGAGCTCAGAGATAAGACCAGCTAAAGAAAACTAGGCACAACTATAATCAATGTTATAACTAGATTAAAGCAGGCAAATTTACAAAGACCACAATCAGCATGTTCCCAGTGGAGTGCCTTCAGCATCAGCAGTGGCTGCAGAGAAAGAAAGATGTATCACTCCAGCAGGATGCTGGTCCATAGGTGTCTGGTTTCAGATGGCAGGCATGCTGGGAGCACAGTGTGGAGCACAGCACAGCCAAGTGGACAACAATGGAACACACAGAGACACAGGTGTTCATAAAACAAGCCCAACGTGAGCCGGATCATGATTATTTGTGAACCTGCGTCCATGTGTACACATGTGAATACGTTGCTGTGCATGAAGCATGGGTTTTTACATTCACAATCTTCATACGTATGTAGAATATGTTTTCATGGGTGTGTTTGTATTAGCTCGCTGATATTGATTTGCTATTACTGTAGCAGCACTTAACAGCACTCATGCACACCTCCCTCAGGACTCCAACACCTGCAAATGGAAATGAGGCATGCATACTCTAAAATTAAAGTGAAGATTGTGCAGTGCAATATAAATAATAATAAAAAACCAGCATGCTGGAAAAAAATAATAGAAATTCGTAACACAATCTCATGCAGTGTCCAATCCTATTTTTCATTTGCTTTATCTACAAGTATCTCACTCCACTTTCTTCTTGTTCTCCTCCTTTAACTCACTGGAGGATGCTAACCCATCAGGTTCCATGGCTTCCCTCCATGGGATGATGTCATTTTAGATGACATCACCATGCAGTGTATGTGTGTTTGTGCTATGTGTATGAGACCACCCCCTACCACCACCACTACCATCACTCTCTCTCTACTCTTCCCCTTGCAGCGCTGCTTCTTTTCTCCCAGGAAAGGTGCTGTTTGACACACACCCGCTAGACCATCGAGCTATCTCCCGTGCTTGCACAAGTGCTCGCAGAGAGCAGGGTCAAGGAGAATGAGAGAAACAGACATGAACTGCCAGGAAGGCAAAAAACACACATGCATACACAAAAGAAGGAGGCGAGGTGGTGTTTAGAGTGGCAGTGGTGTGATGTGAGGATAGAAAAAGAAGCGCGGAGGTGTGGCAAGGTCTAAGGGAGGGGACGGGCTCTGAGGGCCGAGCAAGTTTAATTACACAACACTGCTGCTACTACAACACCACAAAGTCCAGGCATAAACTGTCATTAAGATAAAAAAGTAGTACACAGAGGAGTGCCACAGACTGTCTGAATTCTTCTTGGCTCTATTGTTTGTTGTTAACACAGTTAAATATAAGACTTTAAAGCCTGGTTCAGATTTCTGGTAAACAAATAAGTTTAAAGGAATAAAACAAAATTGAGGGAAATTGGTCCATTTAACATCAGCAATGAGCAAATTGTGGGTTCAGTTTGATGAGAAAGGTTACAATTTCCAAGTTCTCATTAGGAAATTTAAGACGCTTCTATTAAGGTGGCGTTTTGGGTGTGAAATTATGAGCATAAAACATGGTAAGAATGTGGCAATATGTTGTTTATTATCGTTTCCTTATCTGCAGAGAAAGCCAACTTTTGGTTTTCTGACTTGTTAAAGTGGAATGTGGTGTTTATTGTCAAGTTATTCACAGCTTTTTCATGGGTATGTCAAACATCACGAATTCATTCAAGATGAAATGCTTAGTAAACTCAGATGCATTCCAATTAAACCAGTTTATGGGATATTTAATTTGACTCCTTAGTCAAACGTTTGACTAAGAAACTAGAACAATAAACAACTCAATAATGTAGATGTGATTTTTGTTAATTTCAAGCTTTAAAAAAAGGTTTTTATGAGTGAGATGACCTAGATGTACCCACACGGCTGCCATGATAATATCCTCTTAAATGATAATTACCACTGATATGTTCTGTGTGCGGCTGCAAACACAGCATGTGTGAACTGGATTGGATTGTACAGCCATCGTCATTAATCTCATGATATAAATTTAATAAGGTAAAAAAAAAAAATCAATATTTTGAAAAATATGCAAGATACTTTTTGGAATTTTTATTTTTTGTTTGTGAGTTATCTATTGCATACAGTCATTGTGACATACACAGGTCATGCATCCATCTGTATGTTTATTCCAATGAAGGGTCACAGCTGTCTATCCCAGCAACCAGGCACAAGATGTATATATTATATTATATTATATTATATTATATTATATTATATTATATTATATTATATTATTATATTATATTATATTATATTATATTATATTATATTATTGATTCAGTGGTGATTAAGAGTCTTGAAGTGAGAAATTTCAAGATTCTGATATCTTATTCTGATATTTGATTGTTTAAATCATATTTTTTATGAAATTTGTACTAAGTGTAGTGGGTTATATATGATATAACTGATTATGAAAAAAATGAAAAATACTTTATTTATACAAGAGGGAAATTCAGTATTCAAGTACAGCCAAAAATAAACAATGTTACCTACTGAATCTGTGAAATCTACCTACTGGCACTGATGTTAACGAATAAAAGCAGAAACCTGACTAACATTTAAAAGCAAGGTAAAACAATTTATAAATATGGTTGAATTACATTTAGCACACGCTTGTATTAAAACTCTGACTTATGATAACTATTGGTTTATAATCTTTTTAATTTCTCACTATTTGTCTCAATATTAGTCAAGTATTGATGATGAGAATACTGCATTAATGGCTATATATTGTGTATGTGTGCGTGTGTGTTAGCACAAAGTGTTTACATTAATACATTATGCTTTGATACAAGGAGATGCATGCAGCTTTAGCTTTGACTGCTGGCAACTAAAAATAAAGGAACCTAGCACCTTCACCAAATCTCACTACTTCTCCATTTTTAGAGAAGGTTAATGGGAATAATAGTCAACCATTTACTCTTTGAATAGATTGTGTCACTTTATAAAAATGCCATCCATGCTGCTTGTCACAACATGAAACCACAGGCAGGTGAAATGATTAATGTTCTTCATTGTTACAATGTTGTGGTGGAAAATTCACTTTGTGACATTAGTTAAACAGTTTTGGAGACCTCTTACCACCTCGCTTTCAGTTGCAGCTTTCCCAGCAAAACAGTAGGCCCAGTAAAACCTTTTTGGGAAGAGTTTAATATTCCCAGGAGCTGGGACTGAATGGCATCTGTGAGGAGAATCTCCAATTCAAAAGACACCTCCCAAGTGTTCTTTGTCTGCACTCCATTTGCTCATTACTCCTTTGGCAGCTTTTATAGTAGACCCATGTGGCATTAATGTCACGGGTCATCAGTTTATTTTCTATAGCTGCTAGAAACCTATGTCCTTAGGTAAATCAGATTATTCTATAAATGGAAAACAAACTCTCGCACCTATTATTTATATTTCTACCAGGTATCGCCACATAGGAATGAATTTTTCCAAGCTAATTACCTACATGCTAACATTAGCACGAAAAGCTATTGTAAAGATTCAGTTTCAGTTACCCATAAGGGATTGGTGAAAAGCAGCACCCTTAAAATTTTACCATGACTAATTTGGTACTAAGATCTCCTCACTTACGTCTGTCATACAAGCCTGTGTGCAGCAGAGGCACTCCCACACTAAAACACGCCTGGGTTTTATTGAGCACAGTTGGCACTGTCTGAAACCAATGATGTCATCCTGGTATATGGGCCAGCAATATGGGGAACAGCAAGCTTCCGAAATGAGAAACGGCAGGGAGAGGCATCATATAGTATCGAAGTAATTATAAAAGAAAGGTAGAGCGTTTTCCATGTGCTTTTATTTTTAGACTGGACAATAGTGAGAGCAGTAGAAACTGTGCCTACAAAAGCTGGTCTCAAATAACATGTTGGAAGTCTTAAAATATTGAGGCATGGTCGGAGGTTTTTGTGTGCTCTGAAGAGTTTTGATAAGTGGTTTTACTGTCTGCCAGGGAAATCTGCTGTTCTCTGCTCGGGACTCTACCATGCCGTGATTATAGCGATCAGTTTGAGGCAATGACAGACTCATTTTTCTATAGTTGTGTGTCTGTGCGTATAAGTGTGTGTGTGTACTGAGGAGGGGATTTCATTATGAGTCCTATAGCTAGACTGTGAGGTTTTGGGCTTTGGTCATGGTGTTCACCCATCTGTCCCATGAGTCCAGGCCAAGGCCCCCGTCACCTCCACCTGCTCCATCCTCCAGAGGGGACCAGGACTAAATTTAGAGCTACAAGGAAACTTGTTTTAACAGAAGATGGTATAAAGGTTCTCCAGATTATTGGATACCTGGGAACTTCCTTTTTGTGCCAAGCATATAGAGAGTATTTATGGGGTTTTTCTTTTTTTCTTTTTCTCTTCGTTGAGAAAAACCATGAGAAAAACTTAAACAAATCCAAGGAAAAAAAGCTATAAGTGTAGAGTTTTTGTAAAATTTGGTCGTTAATTTAGTTTAATTGTTAATTATTTATCTTAACCAGCTAATAGTTAGCTTAAAAGGCATGGATTGTCTTTAGCATGTGCTATTGAAAGCTGGAACCTGAAGTAATAAATGATACCTGAATTTTATAATGTGGCCATTAGAAAAATCAGAATTTGCTAATTCTTTGCTTACATAGCTTGATCTAGTATTCAGCTTATTTCTTACTCTTTTCCTTTCCCTTTCACTGTTTCTTTCTTCCATTGTTAATGTTCTTATAGAATCAGCCATGGCCCACCTTCCAAATAGCCAGTATGTTGATATCCAGTTGTTGTTGTATGACAGGCCGGGGTAAAGTGCAACTCAGCTGTGATGGGATGCAGCCCCCAAAGAGTTGTGCACACTGTGGGTCAGTGAGGAACGTAAAAACTGTAACTTTACCTTCAAAATTAGTCACATACTGTATACATATTTATAGAGACCGAAAGATATATAGTGCTATCCTAAGGTCTTAGGATGGTCTGTTAATCTGATTTTATGTCCAACAATGAGAAACTCTTTTCAAATAGAATATTTTTTTTTACATAAAACATTGTTTTTAATAAAAAATTATGCCATTTCCTCCAAGAACGGAAGTGAACCAGTCAGAGCTTTAATTGTTTCAACATTACACAGCTGCCTTTTTATATACCAGTAGCCTATTTAAATTTACACTAAACTATCATCCTTATTAAGTCTCTGGTGGTCTCTTTTGTTCTGTTATATGGACTGACAAGAGGTATGTATGGTGGTATTTTCTCATCTTTCTGTACATGTAAAATAAACAAGGTGACAAGACTAGTGTTTAGAGAGGTGCTGGAAACTGTGAGAATGGAAGTCATAAATGGCCTTTCTTTTTTTTTTATTGTTGTCTTAAGATAAAGAGTTAATTTTCTTATTATCTATAGATAATAAAACCTGTTTTTTCAAGATAATAGAGCTGATTAAAGGGGGCTCAAAAGTGAGTACTGTGTTCCTGATTCACTAAAAGGCCTCATGACAGCGTTGGGAGCTACAACCATGGTGTATATGTATAATTTTTTAAATGTATGATTGGTAAAACTTAATATTGAGACATGTTTTACTTTAATTCTTTGCCAGGTTTGATAGAGGTAAAGTCAGATGTACTGAGTAATGAATTTTCCTCCATCTGATGCCAGCTTGTGTCTGTTACTGGCTTGATACAGGGATATCCCCTTGAATCCATGAGTTAAGGTGTTGGAAGAGAAGATGATGATAACATCCCATCCATGTTGGACAGTTCCTTCCCCCTTCTGCCACACACCACGCCCCACCACCAACAGAGCTCAGAGCGCTAACAGCAACAAGCTGCTGCAAACACAACATGAACATGCTGTTGCAGGTCCTATATTTCTGCAGCATTTGACTGAAAACACACATTGCTTCCAGAAGATCACAAACACACTAAATAAAGTCCTATTCATTAATACTTGCATTTTCTTTTTTAAATGCCAACAAGTAGGTTTCAGCAATGTGGACATCCTTCTGTAGATGCATGAGTTCATTCCCAGCTTTCTTCCACTGTCCAAAAACAAGACGCTAGACTGGTTTTCAGTCACCCCGTGTTGGTTCTGTAATAGACTAGGATAATTTATCTTGAGAAAACTAAGTTAATTGTTTCATTGTTAAAAACCATGCGAGCATGGCCACCCTTAGCTTCAGAGGTTAGATCTATCAAGGTGGATCTTATAATTCCTACACACTAAAATGATGTGAACAACTTGTAGTGATAATTTTATGGCCCATTTGTGTCATCCCATGAATAAGAAAATGTACTCATTCAATTTTGAAGTAACAGGCATAGTGTGATTGTGCAGTCAGATTGAAGAATGTCAGAAAACAGTAGTTTGTGTAGATTAAATAAATATTTAAGAAATACCACAATTCATACAATCAACACACACAAATGAAATAATGCATACATGTTCTTTGCACCTAAAAATTCATGTGCATCACACATGTTTATGATGATTTTATTGTGAAAACTGTTGCATGCTTTAGAGAAATAAAGATAACAAATGAGACAAGAAATCAGTGTGTTATCAATGTGTCAGGTACTCTTTAGCTATCTGAGCTGCCAGTCAGAGTGAACTCTCATTGGCAGGTTTGACAGATTTAACACCTAAATGGGATTGAGGTATACCAGTGCTCCAGAAGGTTGATTATTATGGCTTGATGTACAACAGCCGTAACATGGGCAGCATTGTGTGATCTGTGGTCACCTGCAGCCCTTTTACCTTTCTGGATCTCATAACTTATCTTCACATGAATATATGTTTTTCTATAAAAAATAGACATCAGAGTTTTTTCAGGTCAGTCTGCTGTAACTGGTCAGATTTTTTGGTCTAGCAGGGCACAACCCACATTTGTATGAGTTCTGCTTAAAAACCTTAATAATTCATTAAAAGTACTTTATTGAAAATATGGCCATAAGTGCAAGAGATGAACCTTTTTAGGAAATAAACACTCCAATACACAAAAAAACAATACAATTAAAAAAATACTATCAAATGGCTGACACATTTGGCTTGATATATCAAGACACTGAACCAACTTTAGATGACTTTCATCATCTTGGTCATCTATCCATGTCTGTTTATATGCATAAAGACTTTTAATGTAATAAAATGTTATGCCATAAACATGTTCAAAATGTAAGATGACTTTCATATCTCATAATGCATCTAAAATATTTGCATCTTCAACTATTTGAATTTCCAGAAGCAAAAAACTATTAAACTAATGTTGTTTAACTGAAAATTGTCAAACATTTCTTAATTCATGTGATCAAATGCATGTTGTTATAGTATAATTAATCAAGACTAAATTCGTGATCTTATTAGAATATGACATGTAAGTGACGTCTTATGTGTGTGCTGGATGATTTATCAGAGGGCTAGAATAAAGGATCACAATCTTGAGCTGTGACGGGCCACTTATTAGATGTGGACACCAGCCAAAAACTATCTCAGCACTTCCTTAAAAAAGAGAACATAAAAAGGTAGAACATATGCACACATGTACACACAATCTTTTAAAAACACCCCCACAAATATATTTGCACTCCTACCTTGCATGCACCTGTTGTCCTATATGTCTCATGCAGCTTTTCCTTAAAACAGGAGGTAAAACACTGAGACTTTCCACCTGTGTGTGGGAGGTGTGTGTGTGAGAAAGAGAGACAGTTCATGACAGATAAAGAGGGTGACCGTATAAGAAGCAGAAGTGCATCAGTGGTGGATGACCTGAATGGGTTTCTCCATGCTAGCACAGCCTGTTGTCTCAATCCTCTGGCCCTCAGTTGATCTTTGTCCACCCGTCAATCTCCTGTCTCCCCCAACTCATTGCCTGCCCTTCACCCCGTGGGCCAGAAATGTAGCCCTAACACTGACATGTTTTGGGTCATTTAATCTGATGGGATCTCCTGGGAGAAATTAACATGTGCAAAAGAAAAGTCCACAGTTTTAAAAGCTCAGTGTTTCCAATTTGCCGCCACATGCTTCAAATTAGCCATGTATTTACTAAGGTCAGGGACTGGGCACAGGGCCCGAGGGGGAGCTTGTGCAGGAGAGTAAAAGAATGTGCAAGATTCAAGTTAGCTTAATTTCACTCCACAGCTGTGGTCACAATTATTTAATTATTTAGTTCAGTCTATTTAAATAAATGCACAGAAGCATAACTATTTCAACAAATTATTGTCTGCTCGGTGTAGACGTTTCATATAGATGCAAAAAATGGCACAGCTTTTCTTAACACTCATTAAACTTAGTGCTTTACCAGGAGTTAGGTTTATTTTACAATTAAAGGAACAGAAAGTTAACACATTACTCCTGAACCGGTATTCTAAAACAGGCTGGATATTATTACATTAAGAATCTTATTTGGTCCGAGCACAGCAGAATATGAAAACGCATGGCCTGGTTTCTGTCAGAAACCTTAAGGACTGGTATTAGTCACTTTTGCTTCTGCAGACTTGTTTTATTTGTTCTGAGGCCAAATGACATCCTTATCGCATCTGTTATGTGTTTGCCTTGTTTATATCACGACTCGGTCTTGGGTGAGGCGTCTCAAATGTGTGTGTGTGGATTGTAGCATAGTCTGTGCGTGTGTGTGTGTCAAAGACACCACACATTTTCAGAGTGTAGTATGTGTGTGCAGCCAAGCCTGCACACACATAAATTCCATTTAAGCAGGAATGGAAGAGGGTCTGGAATCCTGGGATGACATCATTATCCATGATGTCATTTCTGCAGGGTGACTTTGCCACATGTGATTGCTTGGGTGAGGTTACACTTTCCCTTCTAACTCCTTGTAATTGACAGTCAAACAACCTGTCACTGCTGCAGATTGAGTCTTGTCAAATTTAGCAGTCCATTAGGCATATGGATTTAACAGAGGGAAAATGGGTTACCAGCGTTTTTGCTGCTCAAGACATGAGATTAATCCCATAACAAGTTTTACTTCAACTGCTTCAGCTTCTATGTAGAAAATCAGACTTTGACTGAATTTAATGCCTTTTTATAAATCATCATATTTTTATGTATCCATTGATTACTTTGTAATGTGAGAATTTATTAAATAATGCTTTTAACTTGATTTGAGCTCTTTGTTTTAATTAGAAATGTTCACGTACTATAGCTTAAAGTCTGTCATAACAGTGTGTAATATGTACGTTTTTTATAAAGTAGAATAAAAAAAAAGATAATCGGAGAGATTATTATATTAATTAAATGATCTGTTTCTGCAAAAATAACATCAATACAGATTTATATTTCCTCCTTATATCAGCAAAACAGCTCTGATCAGCATCTCATTGTCTGATCCTCAAACATTCATTGTTAGCAATCGATCTTCTGGGCCCTGGGGATAGGATGTGTTTTTGTCGTTATAACTTAATTAATCTCAGCTGGGAAATATTACCAGCATTTAACCTATCCCAGTTAAACTATGGAGCAGTGGGCTTGCAGGCCAGATGTCAGAGCCCTTTGGGAGTAATGCTCAGTTAAGAGCCTTGCACAGTGGTTCACCTCAGTTGTCAGCCCAAGAACTTGAACCCAGGCTCGCAGACTCAAATCCCCCCCTGTATCCCCTAAGTCAGCCCTCCCCCAAAAGCCTGTCCAGGCCTCTCAGTGGTCAAATGCAGGTCAGAGTCGATCATGTTGTTAACAGGGGAATTTGGAGGCCACTTGAACACCCCAGACTCGTTGTTATGACATTTTTGGTTTTTCCAAACAGTTTCCATTGGGTTTATTGCTGTCCTGCCATCAGAGGCCGATAGGAGAATGTGGACGTTGTGCACAAAGTGTCAAAGTAATATATGTGAATAACAATATGCCCCAGAGTTATTATCAGAAAATTCTGGTGGAAAAAGATAAAGTAGTGCCTCTTACACAGCAAAAAGGGCTTTATTTATATATTCAATGCAGTTAGTTTAAAAATATTGTGCAAGCCATAGAAATGTTAATGCGATTGAACTTTGATTTACTCACTCTATTTACTCTGACGATAATTTCTGACATCTATGGGTACATAACGGTACTTTTAATACATATAAAACTTGGGAAAATAAATGTACATTTTCTTGGTGAGAGAATTTCCTTCATGCAGCTCCTACATACTGCTAAACATGAATGCTTCATTCACCGATGCTGTGTTTGTGTGTTTTATTGAAACAGTTGTGGACCCTGTGTGAAAATAGATACATTTTATGTTCATCTTGTTTTACAAGCAGTGCAGAACAGTTTTTTTTACAAAGGTACAGAAAGGAAGGTACAAAATGCAACATTTATAGCTAACTAATAAAAAAAGGCATTTTCACCTCTTTCACTAAGTAGTTTTCATTTTCATATTGTTTCTGATGCTAAGGCCAGATTAAATAGATACTTGAATATTTCAATTGTGTATCAAATACACATTTTCACTATAAAAAAATGAAACTGTCACAGCATCTTTTAGCATATATAACATAATAGGGACACAACAAACTGAAAAACAGGAAGTATACATTTAATGTATGCTACATATGATATGATACAGTTTATGTTGCTAAAAAACCAACTTCAATTCAGACTTTAAAAACAATCATCCACTTCCACACTGACAGCACCCCCTCTCAGCTCCACCATTTCCCCCAATTTTGTATTTTCTGTTAATGATGCAAGCAAGATTTTGACAAAACGGCAACGGTGTGAACCCCTCAATGAGCATCAATCCAGCTTTTCAGAAGCCCTGCGAGTAATCTCATGCAGAAACATTCAAGGTGATGTGTAAGACATTGTGGCGATTCTTCATCGGAAAGTATCTAAACCTGCGGTCATTCTGACCCACGATCCAACAGTTTATACAGTCTGGAAGTTTCTGAAATTCAATATTTAATTTGACATAACCTGTTCTCTAATCTAGAATGATCATTAAAAGGTCCAAATACAGTCAAAGCTATGAAATGGATATCATGTAACTTCCATCCATCCATTACTTACCCCTTATTGCCTGAGTGAGGTTGCGGGCAATCCCAGCTGACATCGAGCAAGACGCAGGGTACACCCTGGACAGGTCTCGAGTCCATCACAGGGCCAACATACATAAGCAAACAACCATGCACACCCACTCCTATGTGCAATTTAAAGTCTGCATGTCTTTGAACTGCATGAGGAAGCTAGAGTACCCATAGAGAACCCACGCTAACACAGGGAGAACATGCAAACTTCCCACACTATTATTCATAACTTCTCCTAGCTGAGGCTCAAACCAGCAACCTTCTTGCTGTGAGACCACAGTGCTAATCAACTGCCTCACTGTACAGCCATCTTGCAACATGATTAAAATGAATGAAGTTACTGTGAATTTACATCTTTACCATTTTATTTGAAAAAGTAAAACATAACCTTGGAAAGCAATATTTTAATTGTATAAAACAGAAGTTTCTCAAAAACAGCAACTCTGTGGTGATTGTTCATTGAAAATCATCTAAACCTGTCGTCAACCCAGTTACTTATCTTTTAAGTGCTTTTTCAGTTGTCTGAATCAAAATGTGTCAATGGAAAATTAATCAGACTCACATAAAACATGTTCCCCTAAAAAATGCAAACCTTTTCCAATTTTATCTGCTCTGTAACCACACCTATTGATCATTTGCTCAACTTTGTCATGACTGTACTTTTTTTTAACCAAAATTAATCAATTTATCACATGCTCACAAACACACACACACACACACACACACACACACACACACACACACACACACACACACACACACACACACACACA